>JAHZNP010000051.1:182562-203864 GCA_020615345.1 Triops cancriformis | reverse complement strand
GTTCAATTCCTGTTTGAGGAATTGGACTTTGATTTGAACTTGTTAAGAAGTTAAAGGGTAGATTTGGATTTGGAACTGGAATTAGTTATCAGGTCAAAATTATTACTAAAGCTTGGAGTTGCAATTACTTGTGACTAAGCAAAAAGAGTTGGACTTCACTAAAGTCCTTTTTTTCGGACTTACGTACAAGCCTGCTTAAAAACAAATTGTATTGCCTAAAGGCCTCTTGTAAATCGTGGTAAACTTCCTTTAAACTAGTTTTTTCCCCGAAAAGGAAATGCACAATATTTGTTAAAATGTTTCGGCTAAGGTCTTCGGAAGTTGGAAAAAGTCATCAAGTTTTACTTCCTGTTTTTATTTATTGTATTTTAAAGTTACTTTTTAAATTTTTTTCAGTATTTTTATTTATTTATTGTATTGTATTTCTCGATAATTTTATTAATTTTTTCAGTATTTTTTATCATTTCAGTAAAAAAAAATTATTTTAGTATTTTTTCTTGACTTTTTAATTCGTTATATTTATATTATTGCAGTTTTAGATTTTATTGTTTTTTCTTAGGTTATTTTTTATTTAGTTTATTTTATGTTAGTTTAATTTTGTTTCATTTATTTTTTAGCTTATATTTTATTTATGTTAATTTTTATATCTTACGTTTGGAGTTACTACATCTTTAATTGTTTTATTTTTAAACAGTTGCTCGAATGGATTAGACGCACGTTGCCCTGGTTAGAATCGCGCCAGTCCGACAATTCGTTGGTAGCTGTGCAGAAGAAGTTGGAAGAGTACCGCCAATACCGTCGCAAACATAAGCCACCCCGCGTAGAACAGAAAGCAAAATTGGAGACCAATTTCAACACCTTGCAAACCAAGTTGCGTTTGTCGAACCGTCCCGCTTACATGCCCACGGAAGGCAAGATGGTTTCGGACATTACGGCGGCCTGGAAAGGCTTGGAAGGCTGCGAAAAGCTTTTCGAGGAATGGCTCCTGTCGGAGATGATGCGCTTGGAACGATTGGAACACTTAGTTCAGAAATTCAAGCACAAGTCCGATATTCACGAAGGCTGGACCCGTGGCAAGGAAGAAATGCTCTCCGCTCAAGATTTCCGCTCTTGCCGCTTGCCGGAATTGAAAGCTCTCAAGAAAAAGCACGAAGCCTTCGAAAGTGATTTGGCCGCCCACCAAGACCGCGTTGAGCAAATTGCTGCTATTGCTCAGGAACTCAAGTAAAAAAATAAAGATTCTTTTTTTTATATAAGGTCTTTGAAACTTACCGCGGAATCTGGAATCTTGTAGCGCATTGGAATACCACGATGTGGCTACCATTAATGCCCGTTGCCAACGCATCTGTGATCAGTGGAACCGTTTGGGCCAACTTACCACAACGCGTCGCACGTCTTTGGATGAAGCCGAGGCGTTGTTGGAGAAAGTGGATCAATTACACTTGGAATTCGCCAAACGCGCTGCCCCTTTCAACAATTGGTTGGACGGAGCTCGCGAGGACCTGGTTGACATGTTCATCGTCCACAGCTTGGAAGAATTGCAAGGTCTTTTGGACGCTCATGCGCAGTTCAAGGTTACTCTGCCCGAAGCTGACCGCGAATACCAAGAAATTGTGGGCTTGGTACGTCAAGTCGACGAACTGGCTCAGCAATTGCGTATCCCGGCCGCTAAAGAGAACCCTTACACTACTTTGACGGACAAGGTAACTTGAATTGCGCTTAGTTTTCACTTAGCTTTCTACGAAATTTAATTACATAAAATGATTTTAATCTTGCTGTGAAATATAATTACATATAATGATTTTAATCTTTCTGCTGCCTAAGGAAGAATTTATTGCATTATTCGAGGTATACCAAGGTTTTTATTAAGAGCTTCATTAGTCATTGAGGGGCAGCTTTTCATTGTTGACTTATTAATAACGAAATGTTCTACGCAGGATATCACAGCCAAGTGGAAGGAAGTCAACCAGTTGGTACCACAGCGAGACCGTACTTTGGATGAAGAACTGCGCAAACAACAAAGTAAGTTAAACGCTTGGAAAGCAGCTGGTTTCTGAGTCATTAAATTTGAACCTTTTTTTGGTGGGGTATGCGCTCAGAATTATGTTAGCGCTTGTTAAAAAAAGGAGGAGGAATTTTCGCGTTGCGATAATTTATTACTTGTAAATTGTAGACAATGAAATGTTGCGCCGTCAGTTCGCCGAGAAAGCCAACACAGTTGGTCCCTGGATTGAAAACCAGATGGATGCGGTGGCCGCTATTGCCATGGGCATGCAAGGCTCGTTGGAAGACCAGCTCGTCCGTTTGAAGGAATACGAGTCGAAGGTTTACGGCTACAAAGTCCATATGGAAGAGTTGGAGAAAATCCACCAAGGCATTCAGGAGAGCCTCATCTTCGAGAATCGTTACACACAGTACACGATGGAGACGTTGCGTGTCGGCTGGGAGCAATTGCTCACGTCCATCAACCGGTCCATTAACGAGGTGGAGAACCAGATCTTGACGAGAGACTCAAAGGGCATCACGCAAGAACAACTCAACGAGTTCCGCAGCAGCTTTAATTACTTTGATAAGAATCGCGTGGGTCACTTGAAACCGGAAGAGTTCAAGTCTTGTCTGGTCAGCTTGGGCTACTCTATTGGCAAGGACAAACAAGTAAAATGGACCTCCTTTTTAAAAAAAAAAAAAATACTACTTACGGTCTTTATGGATGGAAAGAAGAAAGAGGAGGAAAAGATTAAGTGTTGGTGATTAGAGAATTTGGAAAATTAACATTCCGTCCGGATTTGGTATCAATAGGGAGACGTGGACTTTGCTCGTATCTTGGCCCTGGTTGATCCCAATGCTTCAGGACATGTTCTCTTTGATGCGTTCTTGGATTTCATGACACGTGAATCCACCGACACCGATACTGCTGAGCAAGTGATTGATTCGTTCCGCATTTTGGCTGGCGACAAGGTATTCTTTTTTCCTTTCTTTCCTTTCATTCTTCGCCTCTTCGAGTGAATACTAATCACTACTTTTATAGCCTTACATCATGCCGGAAGAGCTGCGTCGTGAATTGCCACCTGATCAAGCAGAATATTGTATTCAGCGCATGCAACCTTTCAAGGGTCCTAATGCTGCGCCCGGGGCTTTGGATTATATGTCCTTCTCTACAGCTCTTTATGGAGAGTCTGATTTATAAACTTGCAATTACACTAGCATATCTTTCATTCAGGTAAGCTCCATAAAAAGAAGACGTAATGCACGGTCATTCATTTTATTTATTGATTCTCTTTTTTTTACAGAAGTACTTTTTGACTGGGCATTTCTTCGTGGGCAAATTCACAAGGCAAAAGAAAAATCCCTACATTTTCGAACCTTCGCGATAAGAATTATTTTGACTGACAAGGAAGAATTTCTGGACCGAAACCTGCTGGATATACATGAGAAAGGAGCCTGACACGTGGTATACGGAACAGAGGGGAAGAATATGTCACCACTGCCGTTTACAACAACCGAACGAACCTTTTTTCTGTTGTGTCCTAACATTTTTTTGTTTTGTTTTTATGCTTTCGCGGATTGAAAACCACATAATTTGTGCTTCGCCTCATTTTTTTTCTTGGTCGCGACTCTTGAAATAATTCTACAAAATCTCTACTTTTCTCCTTCCCTCACTTCACCTCAACATCTGTTTTTTGCCGTCTAGTCGTTTGCGTTCCTGGAGCAGGTTGAAATACCACCGGAGGATTAATTACAGTCTTGATCCAGGATTCGTTTTTAAAGAATTTTTTCGTTATGGGGAGGAACTATGAACCTAGCATTTAGCTTATGCGGTGGAAGGGACGCGCGGGAGTTAAATCAGCCAATGTACAAAATCTTTGATTTTTAGCCACCCGTTCTTCGTTTATTTTTTCTTCTTGTAGCACTTAGTTGATGGTTGACACCTGAAATCGTGAAATAAGTTCTGTACGCCACAAGTCTGCGTTCAATTCTTAACCCGGGGCTGGTAGTGTTAGCACTAAAGTTTTCTTCATTTTTCTTTTGATCGTGATGACGATTTAGAACCTGTGCCTCTATCTCTCACCTTTGCGCTCTGGGCGCACTCTTAATTGACCTTCTCTGTTTCGCTATTCGTAATCTCCCTCTGAACTTTCTTGACCTGACTTTGGAGTGTCCGTCTGCAAGCAAAATTAAAATGACATAGTAATATAAAGACAAAGGGAGTGCTTGTTTTACCAAAAAGAGCCCCAAAATCGAAGCCTTGCGTCATTTTTTTACAATGCGAAGCACTAATCTTATCCCCCTGTTTCAGTGATTACCTCAGCGCAGTTCTTGGTAAAAAGAGGTGCGTGACTGATAATGTATTATCCCAAGCACGTTCCGGTGCAGGTATGATACTGAGCCGTTCTGGGGTGATGATGGCTCTGAGAAATGCCGTGATAGCGCTTTCTTATCAACCCTGCTCTTGAAAGATTCGAATTTGCCGCAGCTGGCAGAAGCCGCCATTCGTGGTTCACTATACTCGGGCTTTGCTATTCGCTCCTTTAGTTCAGATTGGGCCGTTGTGGAGTAAACACGTGAAGTTGAATAGCTCAAAAAAGGGAAATAAACGAAGTGTGAAAGTAACAAGTATTTTGTGAAGTGTTTTACCGCCTACGGTATAAAATATTCTGAAAAAAATTCCAGGTTACTTATCGGTAAGTTGTTTTGTCCACTGTACTTTTTTCGCGATACATAAATACACGGGAGTTTGGCACGCATTAGGTGAGCCAAGCGCGGGTTGTGGCTCTCCCCTTTCCGCTACTTTTGCGTTTTTCTCAACTCCGTCCCGTAAAAGTCAAACAAACACCCTGCTTTGTGTATATTTGGTGTGTCTGGGGAGCATACAAACGCAACACGGCGAACGCCAAGCCTTACAAACTCCACCGACGTCTGAATTTTTTGTTCGGTCACTTGCCCGTATACGCAAAGTTGCATCGGGATCGTTACGTTGCGTCGAGCAATTTTCCTTAATAACTCAATGAGGTCATAGCCGTTCATATGCATGAGCCCGCCAACGCTCCGGAATGGGCCCCGCTTAAAGTTTTGTCCATTCCTTCCCCTTTTTTTCTTTTTAAAAGCAATATAAGCCAAGCCTTTGGTTAATTCTAGACCCGTTTTCGAATCTGGCAACTTTTCAGCAGCTTGTCATCCCAACTTCTTTTTTTTCTGTTCGATGGATAAAAAGGTTATCATTCACGTCTGATAAGTTTTGCTTGAAAGGAATTGGAGAGCCGCCCAGGAGATTGTGCAATTCATTCATCCGAAGCGTCTTAGTATCCTTTTTTTCCCCCTTTTTTATTTGTGTGTGAGCGTTTGATAACATCATTTGCATGTAAAATACAAGGATCCTAGTCCGGTTCTTTGTTTGCTACCCTTTTTGGGGTTTCTCGGATGATGGCGTGGGAACCCCAGTCGCTCGTTGTCGCTATGGATTCGGATCTTGTAACGTATTTTGGGTGTAAGGAGGGAGGGAAGCTTACTTGAAACTGTTGGGGAGCTTGTGGAGTGTGAGTACTTGTCTCTGTGGTGAACCCCAAAAGACAGCCTCAAGGCGTGCTATTAGCGTGGACAAAAAGTCGAGGAGCAGGACGCGCTGGAGAGCGAGATAATAGACGCCAGCCAAAAGACTAAGGGTAAAAGGGAGGGGAGAAATTGGGGCCATTATAATTAATGGACACCGTAAGTTGCCTGGCCAGGCAACTTGCAACCAAACCAGTAGCCACAGCCAGCCCCAACGCGACTATCATTATCCTACCGAGGAGGACCTGAGAAAAGGTATCGCTGGCTCCGAACGTCTATCCCATGCACTTTCCACCTGTTGGCATCCCTCTCATGTTTACGGCTGTACCCAGTAGCCGTTAGGTAAGGTTATAGCTTTTCGAATCGGTGGCGGCGACAAGGGAACCGTCAGTCCCTTCGTCTTCGACTGGGAAACTTGTCCCCAAATGGTCAACACTTACGTTACCCTTTCGCCTCAAGCCTCTTCGTTTCTTCTGGGCTGCCCAAGTCCGCCCTCATCTCAGCTTATCTCATCTGATATTTCATCTTGCCAGCAGGGTTTAACGCAATATAGTGTTAAAATATGCCCTGTACCCTGTTGTGTAATTGGGGTTCATGGGTTGTTCACTTTAATTTGGCTCCCAACTTAGGTTAGAACATGAGAGGGAGGAGGAATAACGAGAATAATGACTTTAAACTTTTTTTTTTTGGGGGGGGGATTTGAAACTGGAGGACAGCACGAAATAGGAAGATATGTGGGGGTGAATGTACGTTTTAGGGTGTGGGACGTAAAAAAAATAGGGGAAAGGGGGGTTGAGGGGGAAAGGCACCTGTTACGCTGGACGAGCATAGGACGTGAGGCAAAAATCACCTTTGACTCTTTTTAGCTCGTTTCACCCCTCGGAGTCTCCTTTTGTTACAGCAGCAATTTCCAAGTTTGGGAAAAAGGAGGTTAGGGGGGAAAAGGGTGAGGGAGCGGGGACCGTTGTCTAAAAAGAGAAAGAGAGTAAGAGAAAGAGAGAAGGAGCGTCGCTACGGCGTGTCACGGTTCACGGTGGTGGTTTATTCGTGATTACTTGCGGCCAGGCAAACAGGTGGGAAACAGGAAACAAGGATTTTTGGGCCTACACCTACAACTGGCTAAAACCCACGGGGCAAGTATCGTAAAAACATCCAGCAATGGACACACATATACGTTGTAGACTTGCTGGTTGGCCAGGGCAAGTTACATTCTCCCCTCTAATGGACTTGGTTGGGGGCTTTTTGCTAGCTTTTAAGACTATCTGGTGGGCTTTTGTTTGTAGTTGGGGTTCGGTTTATTTAGATCGTGGTGAAATACATACAGAGCCCAAAGTTTGCGTGCAAAATACGGTACCTCAGACGGGTCCCAACTTGACATTTCAGGTTCGTTCCATAAAGCCCAGTTCCTGAGAAATGCTTTCGTTTGGCCCTGTACTCCTACGTGCTATTTCCAATCGTTGGCCAAGTACTTCAAAATAAATAAATAAAAATAATACTGAGCGATAACAAATGAATAAAATCTGGGAACGTCAAGAATATCAGCCAGCGTTGGATTGTTATCGTCCAATGACTGAATGTTTCTTTGTACTTCCTTTTTCAGTTTAAATAAGGATGTACTGAAAGGAAAAGAAAGGAAAAATAATAAGAAAACTTCGACATTTCTGCTAGCGCTATGCCAAGCAAAATATGGCAAACGTTGCGAGGGGTTTCATTATTGTTTATTCTCTTTTTTATTCTGTTGTTTCAAAACTGATTGTATACGCAAACAATCTCTCGAGCAGTTACTCTAATGTAGCTATTCTCTTATACTTTGTGTAGAGTAAATGTTGAGATTTATATCCATAGTTTCATTCCGTAATTTTCTTGGCTTTGAGAATTAATTGTGATTTAATCTGTAAAGAATCTTGCAGGAGATCTTTCAAGTTGCCAGATGTTCGTAATTCGAAACTTCCAGTGGAAGAAAATAATATAATAATTATAGGTAATAAATAAGCATTAAAAGAAGTTCCCGCGTGCTCTATATAAATGCATGTAAAGCATGTAATTATTAGTAAGTAGTAATTTCCTGTATTTTTCTTACGATGGGCAATAGTAAGCCGATTTGCAGAGAAAATCTGACCGAAATTACGACAGGTTAATGCGGTACATTGTAAAGAAGGCTTCTACTGGAGTAAAACTATACCTGTTTAATAAACGCGTGTAAGAATATTTAATAACTAAGCAAATAAACTAGTAGTTTCTCTTGTAATTGTGTTAACTTTTTCTAACACAGTTTAAGAGTTGAATTACCGTCTAGTTGTCCTCCATTCGGTTTTAGTGTTCCAGTAATCAAAAATGAGATAAAGGCATTAGGAATGTATCTTTCCAGTGGCTTGCAAAAAAAATCTTTCGGACCGAGACGAATTTTCAATGTAAGTCGAGTCCTGGGTGTTGTCCTGTAATCGTCGTCCATCGAGTCACCATTGGCTATCACTTAATTTGTCTACTATTGTGTGACTGGAATTGCTTTTGTATAAATCGAGATTTGTCTCATTTTGCCTGGTACGCTAAATAGATTAAACCGGAATGAGCAAAACGAAAAGGAAAGGATAACCTTGGGGGAATTTCGGGATAGATCTGTTAAGTGTGGCAGGGCAATGGGGAAAAAAAAGAAAGAATGAAGCAAAAACGTGTGTATGAAATTTAGCCGGCGGGCCTTCCCACGGAGTAAGTTAAGATCCTCGTTGGTTTCTTGGGTATACACAGTCTCCTACGCGGTTCCCCGTGCTTTCCCCTGGCAAGTCAGGCTCCTCCACTCATTCATTCATGAAAATCCCGGCTCCGATGGGGCGCTTGCAACTATGCGCGACTCTTTCGCTTCCTTGGATTCATTCACAAAGTAAAGTTCTGGGGGCCAATTCAAAAGCAAAAGGGAGGAGGACTCGTTGTGTTTGGGACCCTCAGGGGAGGGAGGAGGGGGATGAAGTGGGGGTTTCATAGACAACAGCCCCAGAGCTTGCTATTCTTTCACGGATCAAGTGAGAGAGAGAGAGAGAGAAGGGGACGGATATGGGCTCCAATTCAGATCATTAGCCTCATATGCAAATCTAGGCTAAATGACTTTAGGACGGTATGTCTGACCGGATGACGATTTGATCTCTCTCAATTGGAATTAAACACTGTCATATATCGAGACTTGAGACCTGTTTTGTGGGGTTTAAAACTTGTCGAACGAGGTCTCGAAAAAAGTAGAGGCGTTTATTATAACCCAATGGTACAAGCTACAGGACAAACGTGGGAGTTGGGTGGGGAGGGGAGGGCGCCGGAAGTCCACTTACACCTGTCGCAGAGCCGTGTGTCTCCCGTAATCCGAGCTATTAGGTTGTCACAGCAAGGAGAACTATAATCAACCTTCAAGTCATTCCTTTTTCCCGTTTGGAGAGTCATTCTCTTTTTCGCATTATACGTGATGGATGATAATGAACTCGGGAGGGGAATTTTGTGCGATTTTTTAGCCAGGGGTAGAGAAACTGAATTTCTGGATGCGCTTATTTCTTTTGCGAAATTACAATGATGCTGCATCTGTGACAGGGAAACTCATTATTCGAGAAGAGCAATTTATACTTTGCGGTCTGTTTTTATTTGCTTTACGATATTTATTTTCCTTTTCATTTTAGGGTTTTTTCATTCCACGTTATTATTTTGTACTATTTTTACATTCATTTTATGTTAGTTCGTATTTATTTTTGTTTTGTTGTACTATTTTGATTTATTTTAAATTAACTTTTATTATAGGGTGGGATAGCAATTATTCCTTGTAAATTTCAAGGTGATGAGCAAGGAAGCAGGCTGCTTTATGAGAATCTCACGCTGGCGTTTTTTTTTCGCTGGTTTACCTGGGGTACTGGATAAGGCACTCGTTATAAGGGACGTTATAGTGCGAGGACGTTAATTCGGTAGAAAAAAGGTGGTGGGGCCCAACAAGAGTAAACGTAAACTGTGATGAGGTCGAGATTGGATGCAAATTTTGGTTTGCCCGCAGGGCACGAAGGAGATGGATGTTGGTTGCTTCTGTGCATGTACGCCTTTCTTCGCTGACCATCTGTTGTCATTTTACCCTCGAGTGAAACCGAGAGGCCAGAGAAGAACCGGGAGAGTAGGCAGGTCAGAGAATGGGCCCTTCAGTGTTGGCAGTGTAGGTGGTGGGTCGTGCAAGACAAAAAATCCAGCTCTGCTGTTTTTACTGCGTACACCTCTGACAAAGAACTCGACAGCTTCCCAACGTTGCCACTGTGCTAGGTAATTTCTCATTTTTGGCCTCCCCGGAGCTCAAATCCTCCGATACGTCAAGTTGACAGTACAGCCCGAGATAAGAGATGCTGGGAGATTGGCTGCTGTAATGTGCCGATCAGCGCGAGGGCCGTTTGTCTTAAAGCATTGTGTGGGAATCGGGCTTTAAGTGGATCCCATTTGAGTGTAATTGCCAGTGATGGGGGTGGGCTGAATGGGTGAACAAAAGCTTACTCGTGTCTCATTTGTCAAAATGAGATCTTGTGTGAAAGTTATGGGGGCCTAAGAACGTATGATGAGTGATTGTTGGGAGCGGGGGGCAAATTGGGGGGGTTGCAGGGTCTATAGGCTCGGCTATGGGTGCTGTGTAGCTCGATCACGGCTGGTCTTTGGGGTTTGTTTGTTGACCCAAGTGTTCTGCATTTACATTGGCAGATGGAGTCCGACATGAAAGGAAAGACAAAGATGGGAGACCCAAATTGCCAAGCAAGCTAGTACCTTTACAGAAATGCACTTTAGAAAAAATATTTTAAGAATTATTTTCAGTAAGCAGGGTAGTTCTATGAAGGATCAATTACAGGATTGAGACGAAGATGATTTTTATTTTGTCTAGTCATTTTATTTTGAGAATAGTTTGCTGTTTTGTCAGTCAAGGTTAGTGCGGTGGAATTAATTACAATTCCATTTTCGCAGTCATGTTAGCGTTATGGAAGTTTAGCTACATGTTTCAGGCGGCGATGATTTTTATTGTTTTTATTTCAAGAAGGGTTCTTATTTTTTTAAGTCATGTGTGTGCCATGGACATCAATTACATTTCAGTCAGGTTAAGGTTATGGGGGTGAATTACGTGTATGAGTCGACGAGGATTCGTTATTTTTTATTTATTTTCTGAATCAAGTTAGGGCTATGAAAATCAATTATGGACTCTATTTTCTCAGTCAGGTTAGCCAGTTACGTGATTGAGTCGACGATTTATTTTTGTTAAGTCTAAATCTCTGTTTAATTTTATTTTGGAAATGTGTTTTCTGTTTTCTGGGTCAAGTTAGTGCAATGGAATCAATTAACGTTTCTGTTTTCCGTCAGGTTTGCGTTATGGAAATCAATTACACGATTGAGTCGACGAGTATGTAGGAATGTTGGCGATAATGGAAACGGGGTTGTCGATTTGCGGGTTTTTTTGTTTAGGGGAATGTGGTGTTGGCTGTAATTAAGAGACAGCTAATTAAGCGTTATTATTGATGAGGGCGCCGTGCACGTGCGTTTTGTGGAGTTTTGCAAGCCGGAGTATGGGTTGGCGACGTTCGGAGAATTTGACGGTGGCTCCACAGCTTATTCGTCGAACGTCTTGCTAATTTTAGCACCTTGAGGGTTGAAAGGCTTGCTTGGGCTGTTTATGAAGTTTGACGTCACTTTTACATATTTACCTACAACTAACAGACACACGGCTTCATCAGCAGCTGCGCAGCAAGGAACGCATTAATTTGTAATGCCTTGGTCCCGTTCTATAAAGAAGAAAGAAAAGGGGGCAAAGGGGGAGAAAAAAGCGCCAAAAAAGTCACTGCAGAATGTTTGAAGTTACAGTTTGGTAGTTGTTGGGAATGGTTCTTGTCCATCTTTTACGCAATTTTGCATGAATTGTATTGTAACACCGGGACGTGGAGATGGCGAACTTTCGGTAAATGTTTGTTGAATTAAAGCTGGGGCTTTATTAGTGTTTCATGGTTGCACTGCTCGCCGGCTTGTTGATCTTGGCCAGTTTTCGTGTCGATGCTGTAGTAAAGTAGACGTAGAAAAAAGGGAAAAGAATGAAGAGGAAAAAGTAAGATCAGTGGTGTAGGCGTTGAGTTGGAAGGTGTTTTTAGTTAGAAATAGACTCGGTCCCGAAACGCTACCCTTGACTGCTTGCGAAAAGTTTCATTCATGAATACTTACCGACACTGGTTGCGTCTGGCACCAGTACGGAAACTTTAGAGTTGACTCTTTTAAAGGCCGCAGCGCAGCCAAAAGACTCGCATGGCCGAATCGCTAGAAACTTTGTAGGATGATTTTGCGAAAAAGGTTCCAAGGTACTTGTGACAAACCCAATTTTTTTATGCAAAGCGTGGAGTACTGTCAAGTGTTTTGTCTCTATTGAAAACTAAAAAAACGCTCTAAAATGATCTCTTTTTCTTAGAAAAAGAATAATGAAAAATAGTTTTTGAGAAAAAAATTAATGAAAAGCGTGAAGTACTGTCAAGTCTTCTCACTACTCAATGAGCTAACGAAAACTTTTTTGTAAACGATTTTTTAATTAAAGGAACCAAAAAAAGCTTACATTTCTTGTTTAATTAAAAGTGTAAGCACTGCCAAGTCTTCCTGTTGCGAGAAAGCAACAAAAAGTGCTCTAGACAGTTTTTTGTATAACAAATAAAGATTTTTTTGCGGATCGTTACTTGAATAATGGAGGTATTTTTTAAGGAACAAATTTGCATTAAGAAACACGATAAAATGTATATTAGGGAAGTAAAACTATTATCTAAGCAGAGTTGAATTTTTTTTATATAATGATAGAGCAAACTTATGGAGATAAAGACTGGAGTGTTTTGAAACGGGCGCAAGTTCATTAAGGTCTGATGACCTTTCTACAGTTACTGTTCATTGGGTTCCAGACAATTGAACAGAGGGTGGAGAACGTATATTCAGTATGTAGAATTAATATGCAACGTTTAGAATTGGGTCTGTTTTTCACTAATTTTCTTGGAAAGTTTAATACAATTGTTTAGGTTTATTCAGTATTGAACATCAGCCCACTTTTCGCGTTCGACAATATTTTGAAGTGGTGTAAATGAACCTGAATCACGGTGAAATCGCAAAGCTGTAAAATGCGCATAATTCCTCATCCACACATGCGGAACGTGATCAGATCTTGAGCAAGATGTGTATTGTACAAAATGTGACGAAGCCTAGAAGGTTGACTCAGAGACTTTGAATATTGACGTGATCTCAAACAAACATTGCCTCATCACGCTTTGCCTCACTGAGCTTTTACTTTTTTAACAACTTAGAATATGTAACGAGCAGTTTAGGCTTTTGAAGCAGAACAGCTTAGACAAAGTTCGTTAAGTCAGTGTCGAACACTGTCGCTAACGTGTTGTGACAGTACTTGTAACGTGATGTAGTCAGCGTCCGCCTGAAAGTCCATTTATGCGTTGTTTGTGATCTGTCAGCATTTCAGTTTTGTTGCATTCCCATAAAACATTCGCGCGTCATACGTGTGACACTAGGAAAACTAGATGTGTTGAAGGGTCTTGTTGCATCATCCCAACTGGTTAACAACATTGGGTGAATACTGCACGAATATAGTCACGTTTTGGGCCTTTCATTGCCTACACCGTTCTTAATAGTTAATGTACTTCAAATTTTTTTTTCACCACCTTATGAGCTCAAGCTATCTTTGTGAACTTCGGAGTTGGGCGTTTCAAATCGTTTAACGCTGTGTTAACGTTCATGTTTCTCTTGTGTCCTTACAGGTCCCGATCTGCTATTGGCGGCAAACTGCATGGTGATGGACTTGGAACCCTCTCTTTACGCGGATTCCACCCAGGAAATGTGCGAATCCAGCCATGGCTCCGAGACCCTTGCCAACCCCTTGGCTAGTACTAGTGGCGTTACGAAACGCACCACCAAAGTAAATTAGCCCTTTTTCCCTCCATCTCCCTTTTCACTCTTTAGTAACAATCCTATTTTGAGCCTGAAATCCAATGGAAGTCAACGAAATTATCACTATAGCAATGAATTGGGGAAGTACACGCGAGTTAACTGGCAGAAAAGCAAAAGTTTTATGCTCGTTGCACCAATTTTTTTCCCTTTTTTTCCACTAACACCGAAAAGTAATTTCCGCCATTGATAACGGTGTTGTCTCGCTGTTGCCCAATGCGATTTTTTCCCCTGCTTCGCTAGCACAGCTGGAGTGCCCCGACTGTAAGTGAATCACGTGTGTTGCTCTTGGGACGCGATGATGGCCATAAGCAACTTGGTCGAGTATTCGATTCCCATAAATCAGTAACCTAAAAAAAACTGGTGTTGCACGCTTTATTCTCGAAGTATTATTTTTTTTCCCCGGGGAGGGTGGGGAGGGTACTGATGGTATAGGTGGGTGGTGTAATGTTGGGGTTGGAGTAGTGTGGCGACCCATCAAGTTCACCAGTTCTCGTTTGGTCTCGAAGCTGCTAGTCGGAGTGGGCTACCGTTCATTTAACGATTGTTTCGATCTTATGTACATGCACGTACTTACGTTATTGCCGCATTGCTCGTCAGAAGTCGGCCTGTAGCGCCTTTTTCATGTTAGCCATAACCTGAGCCAAGTAGCTCCGGCGATACTTATAACTTTTTATGCCTTACCAATAATACTGATACGTCTTATGGCTTTAGATCAAGTTCGCTATGGCGGTGCGAATGCGGGGCGAAAGCGGGGACGAAGCGTTGGTGCCGCTGTACTCGGACCCGTCATCAGGATCGGCAACGTCGTCGACAGCCGATCGCCATTACCCGGCATACGCGAACAGCTACAAAGGGGTGGAGCTAAGTCGTGGTCCACCTGTAGTGCCTGTGCCTATCCACAAAGTGCCTTCCTTGTCGGACCTGTCGGATCCGGAATCCTCCCTCGGTAAGTGGTCCAAGGGAGAACACATTGTTTAGTCACTGCCCAATTTTCTAACGCGGAGTTTCTCAAAAGTACACGCCCCCCCCAGTTTTTGCCATGGCGCGAGACAGAAATATGACTTTGCCGTGCTGGAGTGGCGAGGTTTGTTCGCTTTGCATTCATTGAGTATTTCGGCGAGAACTGTGGGTTTGGCCCGTGGTAGCGTGTGGGCATAAGTGCCAAGTGAATGTGTGCGAGATTTGACGAACTTGGCGGGTGGTTGTTCGAAAGAAAGAAAGAAAGAAAGGGGAAAAAAGCCAATTAAGGACGACAGTTTGTATTAATTCGGTCCAATTGAGTGCAGCAAACGGGTAAGCTGGGGTGCTGAAGGAGAGGCTTGCTCGAAAAAGAAAGGATTTTTTGAAATGCTGCCCAAATGGGGGGCGTCGTGCTGTCTAGCTCGTCTCTCGCTCTATTGCGAGATTCTGATGTCTAACGTGGAGAAATAAGCAAGGGCTTGATTTTTGCCAGCTACCAATTGTAATGGGCTTGAGAATGGGGAGGGAGCACGAGGGCTACTCTTAATGAGGAAGTACTTCATCAAATCCCATTTTTCCAAACGAGGCGTACTGATGCTGTGAAGGCCAGAAAGTCGTAAGATGCTAGACAGCTTGGCGCTCTCAATTTATCTTTATTTAAGTGATTCTCACAAGGTCTTCCACGACGACGACGACGAACTTTCTTTGTTGAAGTTTTCTTTTTTGGTGTGTGGAAGAATAAAGTAAATATACAAAGTCCGAGCAGGCCTTGAGGGAGTTTTACGTTGTTGCAACGGGTTGAAGGAGTTGAATAAAACTTTTGTACCGTTAGATGGCGTCTCAAAGCAGACTGGTTGAAATTTTCTGGTCGTGTGTCGCAAAAAAACGGTGCCATAAATAGCCTTTCGTAGAAAACCCCGGTTCTGTCGCAAGAAAAACGCGAGGGTTGAGATTGTAGACGTCGGAGAGCTATTGTTTCGGAGATTTTTAAGATGTCGGGCCAAAAATGTATAATTTTCTGTTGCTAATAAAAAAAACCCCAGGGAAACGGGGGGAAAACTGGAGGCTGACAATTGAGATCAGTGAAAACGCCCTCATCTTTTTTGGCTTTGGGTTGAAAGTAAAGTTTGACAATAGCGGGACTGAATGATCTTGTTTATTGTTCAGTGTCCTGTTTTTCAACAATTGTTCTTTCAATTGTACACAGTTGCGTGGCACATGCTATTGTCGTGACGAGAGACTTGGAAAATACGATTTCATTATAAAATTGGGAAAAAAAGTTTTGGGTCGTTTCTTTACGGAGAAGCATGAGATCTTTTTTGTGCGCTTGGTGATTGGGAAAAAGTGGGATATGTGGTGAAAGATAGGGAACGTACGAAACGCTCCGTTCGGAGGGAATCCACACAAGGCTTTTTTTCTGAGAATTCCCTTGACGTATCTTCTGCGTTCACTTATGACTAAGTTTATCGATTTACGGTCTTTTTATGCTAGCTGAGCAAAAATATTGTCAGCAAGATTGTCCGGAGGGGACATAACGGGTGACAGAAATAAAAAGGGTGGCCAAATCTCCGATGGCGGCGAAACATGTATATATGATACGTTAGTGTGCATATATGGGAGATGGAGATTATGGGGCGCCGAACCGAGGCAAAGCAAAGCAAGCAAACCCACAAGTGTCAAATTTTCGGGAGCCCGAGCTTTTAGTTGTGGCTAATGCGTTTTGAGGCGAAAAGAACCGCGGGGCCAAGAGAGCGAAAGAGAAAAGGAGAGAGCAAAAGAGAAAAAAAATTTGTCTTATCAAACATGACCAGCAGTTGCGGGCACCAAGTTTTATTTGACGAAAAGTTGTAGGCGAGAAACGTTGGGAACGGAGCGAATATGAAGCAATATCTCTGGCGAACAGTCCTTGTATTGGTTATGGTATGTGGTGATGACCACTTTGTCAGCCCTGGCCAGCGCGGTTTCCGTTGACGTCCCAGCGATAACTGAACTACTTCTTATTGGTTCATTAATATGCGAGTCGTTTAGCATAATGCTTTTCAACGGGAGACAAAAGCGCAGGCTACAGTAGCCACAACAACTTGTCCACTTGTCAACCGGATGCGTGAGTTAGTTCGCTACCAGTTTGACTCCTTACGTGCATGCTTGTGGGACTGGCTGGGACCCGTACTTTTTTTCCCCGACCCCCAAAAGAGAGAACGAAAACTTGTTGGTACCTTGTAAATGAAAGACTTGTGAGATCGGAGTTGTCATTTTTTTCATTCCCGGGGTCTCCATTGTTGACCAAGTGGCTCGACAGGTAAGCTAATTTTTCTATTGTCACGCCAGTTTTCCCTTTTCCCCCTACTCAGTTCCTAGATGTGTCGAGTCCGTTCTCGGCAAAAAGGAAGTAGTTAGCGTAGGAGTGAAAGAAAGAAGGGGGGTATGATAGTCAATTGTAATGGAAGTTTTGGTGCATAGAGGTCAAAAGTTCCCACGTTAGGGCTAACTCGTTTTGGGCAACTTGTTAGTTAATTATAGCGGTTATAAGTTGGGGAGGGGAGGGAGATAAAATAGCCCACGGGACTCGAGGAGAGACTACAAGTGTACGGGAATGAATGAGATGGTACTTTTTTCCCGAGCGTATGCCTCTTTTGCTGGCCGAAGATCCTCCGTGAGCTTCGTGTTGTGTATATGGACTGTACTGGCACTTCCGGTCCGTTTGCAACCTGCATGGCAGCGTGGGAAACAACAGAGAGAAACCAACCCGAAAGATGCTTCCCTGTGTAGATCCTCGCTAATATAGCATAGCATCAGGAGAAATGATTGTTGGGTGTTGTAGGGGTGGGGGTGGGAGGGGAAAAGAACGAGTACTGGAACGTAGGAAAAGGGGAAATAAAGAAAGGGTCAACAGCAACTTGCACCGGAAACTTGCTTTATTTCCACGAGGGGGCTTATAATCTAGTGAAAAATTAGGTTATTTGTGTTTTACGTATCACGTTCATGTCACCGTAGCGTGCAATCCTCCGCTGTTCCAGGCTGAGGGGTCGGCCCTTTGACGTCCAAGCTCCGTTCACAGCCTTTGCATATTTAGCGTTTGGGTGGAAATTCGTTCCGAAACGTAGGGACCCTCGATTATGTGACAACGAATTCGGAGTCGCATGCCGATTTCGGTGGGAGTTGGCCGAAGCTCGACCGAGAAGAAGGGGTGTTTTTGGTATTTTTCGAAAATCCAGGAGAAAATTTTTGCGGTGGGCTATAAGGGCGTTGGGTAGAGTTGTCGACATCGAAGCGTGACGCCAGTTTTTCTTTCTTTGGATTTCGGTTGGGACATGACATGAGAAAGAATGACGCCCCTTAGTTTGACGTCGTTGGTCGTCAGCGGGAGAGAACAATACAGTGGGTTTCTCCACCCTAAATGACTCGGGCAGATTTATGCTCTGATTTGGGAGTGATTGAAAGCGGAGGAGAAAGCGTTTCATCATTTTCGGGAATGAGTGTCGGAGCAATTGGTAAGAATTCAATGTAAGAGCGCACCGGGGAGTAGAGGGTGTACTTACTCGGAGGGAAAAGGAGAGCTGTGGGTCACGTGACCACGCCGCCATCCTGTGATTGTTGTTGGCAAAGATGGGCCCAATTGATAGACACGTGCTGCTTGATGTTTCTTTGTCACGCCTCTCGCTATGCTGGTACGCTGAAAAGCTCAACTACGTATATTTATCTCTTGAGAGCCTCTCGCGACGCTGGGAGAAAAACGACGAGAGCACTGTTTGCTAGAAAAAGATGCTTGGGCTCATTTAAGAGTACCTTAGCGGTCATTAACTGGGGCTGGGGTGATAACGCTGGAAAACCTGGGTATTGGAAAGATGGAAAATCCTGCGCTGTTTGTTGGCAATCAGACTTGAGTCAAGAGGGAAAAAAATGGAAAGAAAAAATATGCGGTCACATTGGCGCCAATGCTAGCACGGTGAGGGAAAGGAGGAAAAAAACGGTACGCAATAATGAACTCTGAAAAAAAGTGCAGCTTGACCCTGGTAGAGCAGGTGACCGCTAGAGGCGTTTCGGTCAGTTTCTGATGTTTTGGTTAATCCCAGTAGTTCTGACCTCCATCGCCGGTCCTTTTTTCATTCTTCTTCCACTCTTTATTGTTCTTGCCTCGGAAGACGTAGGGAAAAAAAAGGGACATTGACGGGGAGGGAACGGGGAAAAAAGTTTGGGGGAAAAAATGAGTGGATGGCCACGTCAAATGGGAGAAAACGGGACCGTCAGAAAACGCCGTAAGGCTATTTAAAACTGCCTGGCCTGTTCTCGGTCTCTCCTCTTCCATTCTTCCATCTTTGAAGGCACCCTAGTACCGATGGTGTGGGGGGAAGAGCGTGAGGGAGTCCGGAGAGGTTTTGGCTCCCAGAAGGAGGGAGGTTCATTGAAAAACGAAGCCCCTCCAACTTCCGGCGTAACCTTTCCGCCCTGTTCTTCCACCCCCGGGAGCTCCTGGGTTTCTCGCCACACGGTGCTGTTAATGCGACTACAAGATCGCTGAAATTTTGCTTCTCCCAGTGATGTCCACCTCATTCACTTGCTGTTGGACTGGGTCTGTGCCGAAACAGGACTGTATATTTGTCTATGCTTTATGAATCAGCCGAGCGATGTTTTGAGAGAGAAAAAAAGGGGTTTTCATTTTTTGGAAAAAGGAAAATGGCCAATGATTTACCTTGAGACACGAAGTCCTACAATGTCGCGATAGACAAAAAGAACGCTCAAGGTTTTCAGCCCCAGGATGAATATTTAGCCTGGGGCCCCATTGGTGTACTGTGCGGACGCACGGACTTGATATGGACGCTGGATTGTGTTTTGCATGAGCTCATGTCAGAGCGATTTATCAAACGCGCGCAATAGTTTTGCATAGAATAAAAGCCCATGAATTTCGTTTCACGGGGGTGAGGGATGGAAAGAAGGGGGGGGGCCGAAAAAGAAGAGCCTACAGAAGTGCCAGTCTTTTTTGGAAGTCGGGGGTGAGGGTCTGTGAGGGTAAAAGGTGCCGACCTGCACATCCGGTGGTCGTGGTTAATGTAGAGTGTGTGTGCAGGCACGATATATGGATACTCCTCCGGTGCGACCATCTTCCTTCCACTTCTCTAGTTTCATGCCGTATGATTTCCACCCTCGTCGTCATTTTTTCCCACTCTGAAGCTGCGTTCATGAATATTATTATTATTTGAAAATAATTATTATTTAGAAGCATTTTTATTCTAAATTTATAATTATTTAACTACAATATTACTATTTTTCTAATATTATTTACAGTGTTATTATTTGGGAATTTTCCGTTGTGATGCTTTCTTTTTCAATAAAGCGTACCGGATTTAATAATATTATTTAGAAGCATTTTTATTCTAAATTTATTATTATTTTAACAACAATATTACTATTTTTCTAATATTATTTAAAATGTTATTATTTGGGAATTTTCCGTTTCTTTCCGCTTTCTTTTTCAATAAAGTGTACCGGATTTTTTATATTTGTAAAAAAAAGATTAGTTCGAAGTACTCTTGGTATTTTAAATGTATACTCAGGCCCGTACCCAGGGGGGGTGTTAGGGGGTTACCCCCCGCCGAAATTTTTCTTTTATAATGGTGAACATAGGAGAATCAGCAAATGTCCAAAAAAATTGCATACTACCCCCCCCCCCCCCCTCCCGAAACAAAATCCTGGGTACGGCTCTGTGTATACTATTATGTAAGTTTAAAATTAGACTTAAGGTCATAGCGTAGATATGGCCATAAAAGTCAGTTACGTGGTAAGCTGTAGACGTATATTGTTAGGGGTATATTCGAAGCCGAAGGAACCAGTGCCACTTGTTCTGGGTATTATTTAATAGACACGTCGTAAGAGAGACAAGCTTTTGTCTGGGTATATTGTTTGAAAAGGGTCTTCATAGACGCACGACACTGTAATTAATAATAACATGCATTGTGCAGTGGAGTACGATGTAAAAGAGGATAATGGATAACGCTTACTAAGACCAACGTGAAAGGAGAGCCGACCGATTATTAATGTGTTATGTAAGGAACACTTGCAGTCGTCATTTTTCGTCTTCTTTTATATCGCCCCCTTTTACGTGCTTTTGTTTCACGTGTGGGTTGCTCAATCGTTTGTAAGTCGCGTTGTCGGGAGGATTTCAATGGAGAAGCTGGTCGGTGGCTGAAAATGCCAACTTTGACACCCCGGTTGATTCAGTTGCTTGGAAAAGTGGTGGTGGTGGTGGTCGATCCAGGACAGATTTTTACGTTCATTCAAGGGAGTTGAACCTCGAGAAAAGCAGCGGAGGAACGGTTCATTCATAAAAGCTGCGAAGCAGCGGAGGAATAATTGGGGGAGAAGTGGAAGAGCCTGCGAGAAGAAAAGGAGCAAAAAGTAGAAGAACGACCCAAGTGCAGGGGATACCTAACGAAGAGAACGAAAGAGACCCGAAAGCAGAAGAACAGCTTGACAATAGTAGTGCTTGGGCTCTTTTTGGCCCGCGGGCCAATCTTGAAAGGAAGTTTGTAGAACGAAGGTAATAAGGAGACGAAAAGAGAGAGGAAGAGGAGAAGGAGGGATCAAAAAGTAGCACGTAACCTTTGCTTCCACAACAAAGAACCAAGACCCAAAGCACAACCCCCCCCCCCCTCCCTCCCACCCACCCCATCACCACCACCTCCGCCACCAAACCTGTTTGTTGTCCGAAGCACCGTCCGGACCGACCGGCGACGCTGCATGGGCGACGCAGTTTCGGCCCGAAGCCAAAGCGGGAGGTTTTCGAATAACCACGCCCCGCAGCGTCGTCCGTGTATTCACCGGCCGAGGCC
>JAHZNP010000051.1:124255-182462 GCA_020615345.1 Triops cancriformis | reverse complement strand
CGTTTTTACTTCCGACGCCTTTGGCCCCGTGGCCTCCGGGACTTGGAACCGGGCGGAGCACAGAGAGACGTAGTGCTCGACTGTCATTCACTGGAGTTGAGGTTTCCAGATTCAGTTTCCCTTCTGAGTCTGTACTTACAGGTTGACCTCTTGTGTTGGTCCGCTGGCGCGTACCACTGTTAAGTGCGTGCTAAGAGCGATTGCCCCCACACCAGTATTGAATCACTTGATGAACAGTGTTGCCAGCAATTGGGAGTTGGGTTCAGTTCGGTATTTAGGCAAGAGCCAATGAAACTCTTTTGTCAGTGGGTTTATAGACTCGGCGAGTATTTGAACAATAAAGTTTCAAAGTGGCCGGAAGTGTGATTGTTTGCAGTCCGGAACAAGGAGGCGGAGCTAGAGCTTGAGAAAAAAAAGAGCAACGTGCATTTTGGGGTGACACTTTGGGGACGTCCCAAACCCGTTGACCAATAACTTTCAGTGGGTCTGAAAAGTGTGACCACAAAGTGGACGAGATTGGAGAACTGCGGTGCTGATCTTTGACACCTGTATGGTCGAGGAATGCTGAGGTGTCCATGTACCGAGTGCCAGATTGTTGTGATACGGACTTAATGAATGGTGTGATGTAGTCTTGGGATTCCCAGAATATCACGAAACCTTCCCCCGAAAAGAAAAGAAATATCCCGGAGAAAAACCTCGGTTTAGTCATTGTGTAAAGTACGGGTGGAAATATGCAATCCACGTTCGTTAGACGTGATTGAAGGAAAAGATTGCTGCCAGCCCCAAGTTCTTTTTTCTCTGTCGGTGGCAAAGAATAGATCGTCAGTCCGTGACACTTCACGAAAGGGTTTTTGAGGAAACTTGGAAGTTCCGTCGTTCGAGAAAAGAAAAAATTGTGTGCCATTGTTAACGACGTCGAACACACAAGTCCAAGCTTTGAAAAAAAAAGTTGGGATATTTAGTGGCTCCCTGAAACCATTGTGTTGTGCGTCTTAGTATGTATATAGACTGCGAGCGCCATTTTATTATGATGGGCATTAAAACCATGAAGCCCCTCACTCGTTGCAAAGGTAATGTTTCTCGTATGTTAAGTCCTCTATTTTTTTTCGTACCCACCGCTCATGGTTAGCTGAAAACAATTTCTCTATTTCCACCGCTTCCCCTAGACAATTAAGACTCATCTAGTCATGGCAAGAAAATCTTCTCGGGTTCGTGGTTTTCATGCTTTGCCCGCTTTTAAGACAACCAACCCTTTGGCAGTCTACACGTGTTATGTATCCCAGTGTAACCACACTTTCTAGTACAGTAATAACACTTTTTTTTACCAGCCTTCGTGGCGAACGCTAAAACGTTTAATACGTCTAGGAATTCCCTCGCGTTCATAGCATATATAGTTCACAGTTGTGAATTTACAATGTCTAAGCATTGGCATAAACGTTTAATAGGAAGAACATGGCGCAGATATCTGCGTTTTTATGAGCGTCTTGCTATTTTCTCTGTTGTAAAGCTTAATTTTAGCAGTAAGGGTTTTGGAAGCGGAACCTCTAGAATTACAGTCGTGCCAAAACAGGTGTGTGTGCAAGTACTTTTTTGCATTGTTTCGGGACGAGACAACTATTCACGTAATGTTACTTTGTACCTTACCGTAGTGTACAGCGCTATTACCACATCAACAGGGATAGTGTTTTACTTTGATAGCTCAATGCAAGAAAAGTCACCAGAAGCTTAACCATTCGGCAGCATTGCAGTGTCCTTTATACCTGCAGCAATTTTAAGGCATCAGCCGCAAATATTTTATCTTCAGAATAGAAAGAGTTCTATTGTACGCGCAGAAGCGAGTCCATGTGTCAAAAAAGAGACGTTTTGCTGAAAACTTTTGCGCGTGGTCTTCGATGTGACGACTTCGTAGGCCATTTGGAAGCAACAACAGCAAGCGACCGCGGCAACAGCGGCAGCAAGCGAGCAAGCCACGGCAAGGTTCCCTCCGCCTGGCCGACATCTGGCAAAGCTGGCGTTGCCGCTGCTGGTGCCCGGGCTTTCCATGTCCCATAGGGATGGTAGGGCTCTTTACCTCGGGAAAAAAAAGGTTCGTCAGCTGGCATATTGGTAACGTTGTGGAGGATGAAGTTGGAAACCTGGGCCGAGGGACGTTGGGCAAAAGGCTACTAAGGGGTCAGCAGACGTGAAAGTGGACTGTCGGGGCGTGTTATATGCCCAGAAAAGCCAGGCAAAAACGGTTAAAAGTTTTAATTTTTAGGCTGGCGCTCTCTCTTTCTTTCTTTCTTTTCTGGGGGGGGGGGTGTCTTGGGGTTCGTTTCGGGGTGGTACCGTACCTGCCGTAGGAGCTTGAGGATCATTAAAAGACGTTTTTGTCTGTAAGATCGTGAAAGAAGGCCAGGAGAAGAAAAACGGTTTAGGGGCAGCGCGGCGCAAACCTGCTGTCATGTCACATGGGGCCAACAATTAGAAAATGCAGAACCAGAAGGCGGCACGCGCTCTCGTTGAACGCTTCAATTGCCTCTTAAAACGCGACGTCTGTCTGCCACCTGCGCAAGACGCTATCGGAAGGTTATTAGTTGGCTCTTGTGTTGTGTATGAAATGAAGGCAGTCTAACAGCTAAGAGAGCTAGCCCAGGTGTGCCACAATAATACACATGACACACACCTGCGAAGTGGTATGTTCACTATGTCATCTCTCACTTGTACTAAGCTCATGAAATATAAGTTTGAAGGGAATATGAGAAAGTACCAGCGATGATAAAAGCTGACAAGACTTGGAAGGCGGTGAATTGGGGGGGGGAGATTAATTGTGTCAATTACATGCATGGATCATAACGGCCGTTTTTATGGAACCGTTGCTTGTTATGTTAGTCTTTTATTGTCAGTTTTTAAAATGTAGTTAACTGTATGAAACAATTTTTATGTCTGGTATAGATATACCGGCGCAGGTGCCGCCGTTGACGCCGGGCACCAATTCCAAGATGACCGAAGCTCTCAAGGCGTCTTTCGCATCTTGGGAAAAGGAACAAGAACGGTTAGGCATCCCTAAAGGTGAGTAGCAAAATTGTTACGTTCTGCATGTAAAATCTCACCGTAAACCACACACATTTTATCCCCCAATTTTGGCAAGAATAACGCACAGATAGAATAAAACATAAATCAAATGGAACACATCCAACAGACCAAAAACACCTAATAAATAATGTAACATTCCAAGAAAAGATATAATGGATCAAGATTTAAAGAAAGAATTTAATGGATTGTTATTACCTTGTGTAATTACGCACAATGAGTAAAAGAAACGTAGTTACCAAGTTGTAGTATGGTAGAACCTGGCTATAGTGCACCCCTGGTTATAACGTAATGTCGGCTGTCATGGAGTTCTAATAAGCCCTGGGTTAGTCTAGATTATTTAAAAGTACACAGAACACGTCTGGTTCACCGAACTTTGGGTGTACTGGACAATCTTGCTGCCCCCATTAGTTCCCTTATAGCGAGATTTTACTGTACTAGTAAGCTGGAGGAGGGAGGCAAGTAGAAATAATAGGCGTGTGTACGACGTTGATTTATATCAGAAGTAAGTGTAGCAGTTAATCACGCAGGAAACGGAGATTCTTTTCAAGGAGACACAGAAGTAGCCGGGGTGTTTTGTTCAGGGCTTTAGTATTGAGCTTCGGTTACGGGGGACAACTTTGTGTGCTGACGGTGCGTGCAAAAGCGCATACGGAGCAACAGGCGTCGAAGCTTGCCTTTCTGTGGCGACAGCAAAGTGGCATGTGTGCAGTGAGGGATCGGTTGGGGGACCGCGGTGGTAATTTATCCGATCATCAAGAATAGTCGCCGAAGCAACGGCAGTCATTTGCAGAAGATAGTCGCTAATAACTAGGTCTTCCTTTCTGGGTTTTTTCCCCCGCCTCCTTTCGCAGTAACGTTTCTAAATGATTATCTGTCACGCTTGGTGTAGCCGTGCAGGTGCAAAAGCGTCTTAATGTGAGTTATAAGCAATAGGGAGAGGGAGAGAAAGAGTCTTTCCATCTCATTTTTACGTAATAAACATGACCAAGTTAACGACGATTGAAAGACACACGCGGCCGGAGAACACTTGTTGCACAGGTGTGCGGGCGCTACACGCTGCCCGGCTGCGCCGCACGAGGCTGGCGACGGGGATTGGATTGCAAGCCGGGAGTGTCCACCGCGCAAGCCGTACTTGGATACACACAACTTGAAAAATAAAAATGAAACACAAAAAAGATTCGAAGAAGAGATATACCTATCCTCGGCAAGACAAGAGCCACGTGCCCTCATTATCGTGTCCAGAGGCGCGTGTCCAAGCTTAGCTCTGTTGTGGACTCGAGTATCCTCTCTTTAAGACGGCTGGAAGAAGGAACATAATACAAAGAAAAAAGGGAACATTGTAGAAAAGCCGGCAATCTGCTGGGGCTGGGGTGAAGTGCGAGGACGGAGCGGTAGAAATACACCCACAAAAAAAAGAAAAAAAAGAAAATGTTAAGTTGTTAATTTGGGGCGTTATTCTCGAGTGGGAGCAGCCTAGCAGAACGTGTTGAGACGTACGAGGTCTCGTCTTTCTCCCTGTAGCTCATCCTCATCTCCATCTCTGTGAGCTGGAAAATGACATGCCACTTCCGCTGGCATATATAACAGTGGTTGATGTTTTGCTGGAGCAATGTGTACTCTTTGTTGAATAGGAACATTGGTACAGAGATGAAATGCTAGCATAAAAGAGGACTTTGCGTGTGATGTTCCGTATACACCAATTCTACATTGAAAGAGCAAAAAGCGGGAGGAGAGAGGGGGAATCCATGCAGCAACCTGTCAGCTTCCGGTGTCATTATGATAATGACAATGATGTTGATGTTGATAGGGGACGGTTGAACGTCTACTCGGGCGAAGTGAAATGCGAAAAAGCAGCCATGTGTGTCGAAAATCTCTCCGTTTTTATTGTCGAATAGAGTGCCATTTCTTTCACGCCTTCTTTCACGTCGCTCTCAGCGTGTAAAGCACATGCAGCCAGTATCCGTTTGTTCCAACCAGGTACTTGTTTCCAGACAAGTAGTTATCTAGGACTGGCAACTTGGTTTGGCGTTATGGGAAACATAGTCGCCGGGTCAACGCGGACTTGCGTATAGTTAATTAGAAGTCCTTAATCGCGTGGGTTTGATCGCGTGGGTTTGCGTCTTGACGCGGGGAAAGGATTAAAATAACACATCCATGGGAGAGGATGTTATTTTTTGTGGTGCTTTCTGTGTAGATATTTGGAATGTTGCATTGCTATCCCATGTATCTCATCACATGTATCATCAAGCAGGCAAAGCTCTACTAACGTGCTTCATTTTGTTGTTTTTGTTATGGCAGATCCTCGTCAGTGGAGCGAAAGCGACGTAGCGTGCTGGTTGAATTGGGCTATTAAGGAGTTTTCCTTAGAGGGATTGCAACACATGAACTTCCGGATGCGGGGACGTGATATGTGTGCCATGGGCAAAGAAAATTTCTTGGCCCGGACCCCTCCGTTCATGGGGGATATTCTTTGGGAGCATTTGGAGATTCTGCAGAAAGGTACAGCATTGTTGGCCCGTTTTGTTTTGTCTCGAACTTTGTTATGGTTAATTTTTCAATGTGCTGGATTACGATCGGTTTAAGGGAGGGGAATCGGTGTCTATCGTGAACCAGAATCGGCTTTGGGTTTAATCAAGTGCCTGTTGTTTTAGACGTCGAGCGAGAGCGGGCGGCATTGGGTAACGTACCGGACAACTTTCACGCATCCATGTGCGCGCCGGTGCCAGATTTGCGCGATTTCTTGACGGAACCTTTCCCCAGCGCGCAAGGAAACGGCGGTGCCACGCCTTCGTCTGTAAATAACAACAATAGTCAACAATCTGCGCAAATCTCGCTCCCCAACAAGATCATGACGCCTCCGCTTGGTATGGGCCATCCTTCCAACGGCCAGATCCGCCCACCTGTTTCGGGCATTTCCAACATGTCAGCGTACATGGAAGGTAAAAATCCCCTGCTTGATTTATCGGTCCAATTTTGCCGCTGTAATTTGGCAAGCCTTTCGCCAAGATGAGCAGGGCCCTTTTGGGAGCAAAGTTCATTAAAGAAGTAACTGACTCGTTCAGAAAAGCGAACCGCTTTTTCTTCAGTGATGCGTCACGGCAACAGGTGCAATAGCGCCAGCCCCAACGGTTAGGGAGAGTTTACCTGAAGAGGGAGGCAATAAACGAAAGACGTCGGAAGCGTCGTAACGGTTTTTCTAATGAGTCGCTCCTTTTTAAGAAAAAAAAAGTTTGTTGCTTATTATTCCCCCTTTCGCTGCAAAGTTTTGTCTGGGGCTTTTGTCCGTGAGAGCGAAGTGGGACTGTTGGAATGACAAAAAACTACGGGACTGGGGGCTAGAAAACAGCAACAATTATAGGTAGACGCGATGCTCAGCATTCGCGAGACAAAAGGAGAAAAGAGCGAGAGCGGAAACAGGAAACGTGGCACTAGGGCGCGATGGGAGCCAACGCCTTCTTGTATTGCTGTATAAGCAATAGTAATGTGGGATAACCCGACTTTAGCGAGGGACTTTCATTTAAAAAGTATACCTTTGACTCACAAAACCGCCACGCCTTCCGCGCAACACACAAACTCCCCGAACCTCAGTCGCGTTTTTTTGTTCCGCTTCCCGAAAGCCGCTAATAGGGATTAAAAGGTGCTAGACCCTCATTTCACAACGTTTATGCATACTCTATTTCATTAGGACAGGAAATGAACTGTTTTCTTGCATTGTCGTCTTTCCCAGTGATAATAAAATCGTAAAAGAGATACACGAACAATTAGATTCGTAGTAGCGCCCTGTATAGTGCAACAACGCCTTTAAGCAAAACAATAACAATAAATTCGCGGTATTACTTAGCACTTTTAATAGTGAGTGAGTCTCTGCTTAACTTCGGAAATTATTGGCTCGCAGACTGTTGGGGATGTTCATTGGTGATTAGTAAGGAGTCTTACGGGGAATTAAGGCTTTAAGAAAGGATCGGTAGGAAAGATCCGTTACTCCGTTTATTGGGGTGGGCCTAATGTTAAAGGTGGTAACAGGGGAAGTGAGAAAACTGGCCATCATTAAGCACGGTTACTTGCCAGCTGCGGCCCCTCAGTTTTCAAGTCTGATGACCGGAAGTGCTGAGCGAGGACGGGAGCAAGTGTGTATGTGTGTGCACATTTGCTTGTTCTCTATGGCTGCTATCATCAAAAGACACTGTAATTAACCCGGGCCCCCAGCTCTTCTTTTCTATTTCCTCAGCTTTTTTTGTGTGGATTCTTTTGTCTTTTGTCTAACGTAGCCAGGCGCTTGGGTAAAATTGTCAAGAAAAAGGAGAATATAGCATAGAGACGCCGTTCAAACACTCATTGTCAGTTTTGCTTCACCCGTTTCATTCCGCGAACAGCACCTGCCCCTTCTCTCTTTCCAGCGGCCAATGACAAGGCTCGGTTGGTCGAGAAAGAAAACCCAGAACTTGTCTTATGCTACGTAGGTTGGATTTCGTGAGGTATTGCCTTGAATAATAGCAACCTGTAGCTGGGGGCTGTAGGTGCTGCGGCTGCTACTGCCTGTGCGACGCTATCGACGGCCAACACAAAGCCAAAAAAGTCATTT
This sequence comes from Triops cancriformis, assembly GCA_020615345.1. Lineage (NCBI taxonomy): Eukaryota > Metazoa > Arthropoda > Branchiopoda > Notostraca > Triopsidae > Triops > Triops cancriformis. The sequence goes on along the minus strand of JAHZNP010000051.1, from coordinate 174,805 downwards.
ACAAACGTCTAGCCTACCTAACAAGACATCGGCCCAGAGTTTAGAGCTCGCTTGACAAACTTCCCTCGCGACGAAATGTGCCAAAGTTGAGTCTTCAACTCCTTTTGTTGTGGGGTGTAACTGATTGGTGTTAGTGCCCCAGCATCGTCTGAGTGACGTGATTGGTGCAAAAATTAGGCGAGTGAGTCCATTAACAAGTGGAGTGGAAGCTCGTTCACGAGCTAATTTGAGCTCGATTAGTCTCAGAGAAGAGTATTTCCGGTTTCGCTCGAGTTAAAGTGGCTCTTCTCATTGGTCCATTAGATGTCCTACGCCCAGGTAACACATGCAATCTACCCGGGGATCTTTTTAGCCGTGATTAAACTTTACACTCACGGTATGGTGGACTTGAAGGGGGTTACAGGAAGTGCAGATTTCCGGCCATGATTTTTTTTTCCAGAAACCCTATATTCCACTGGGCCACCGCGGCTTGGGTTTGTTAAAAAAAAAGTCACCTGTTCCCCCCTTCTTCCGGTGTTCTTTTTCAGCCGGTGCTTGTCGTTTGTTAAGATAATATGAAGGCAAAGTCTCCCTTGATTACTGAGCAAATATTGCTAGTGTGATGAGCGTTGCTTAGTGGAATCTCCGTAAGAGCTTAGGCGACAGTTGACAAATACTCGACTGGCACGCGGCTAAGTAACACCACGCCTTTTGTGTAACCAAGTCGCGCTTGTGTAAGTTACATATTGACATTTACACAACGGCGTGGGCCATTCTTGGCATTCCTCAAGTTAACGCTGTTGGTCGCACTCGCACCACAGTTTCCCAGTCCATGGTAGAGTCTTTGATGCCAGCAATGAGAAAATCATTACAGAAGGGGAATTAAAGAAGGATTTCTTCGCAAGGAAAGGTCGTGAGAGCAAGGTCAAAGGTTCTTGGTAAGGGCCATTGCTGCGTGAGAAGCTGCTGGCTGCAAAGAGAGAAAGAGGATGGTTGGCTACCGGGTAGCGAAGGCTTGTTGCCCAAGAAGAGAGAGAAAAGCATGCGCATGAAAATCTGGGCATTGTTAAAGCCTCGTTGGCACATTCGTGTGTCTTAAGCTTTGAAACGATAAAATAGAGTCTTATCGCATTAAAAGAATGTAAGTGTGTAATCCGAAGAGTCCTTTTGAAAGTTTGACGGTTCAAAAGCTTTACGAAAGAGGTAGTTCATCCTTTTCAATACATTTCACTTGGGGAGCCTTTATGTTTCGATAGAAGTGTGGTGTTCACGCTCAAAGGAGGGTTTCCAAATCCCTTTCGAAGCTGTGACCCCTTTAGCAAGACGGTAATTGATGCTTATGATTGGTTTGTCTCGTTTTTCGAAAAGGCGGGTATGGCAGCCTGGGTGGGGACATGCAGACGATCACCGAGTTGGGGCCTGGGCCAGGTCACCACGCCCACCAGCATCCTCATGCCCCTCCGACGCAAACGCATCCCGAGGACCAATCCCCGTTCGCGTCGACACACTACGAGGGTGAAGCAGATTATCAAAGCATCGAATCTGTGAATGTCTCGCACCATCCATCCTTCATGCACCCCGAGCCACCCCCGGAGTTCTACCCGCAGCCAGCGCATGCACAAACACACTATATGAAACCATCTCATTATGGCCGAGGTAAGAGTCTTTTCCTCAGCCCCCTTTTTACATTTCCCAGCGCTAGAAGAGGACACGTGGCGGAAGTTGTGATAGACCTCTATAGATAATGACGCATGGAAAATCCCTCAGGGCCTTAAAAAAATCAGCTGTGGGTTTACTTCGCCATACAATATTTATGATATCCCCCTTTGAAGAAGGGACATGTATTATATGTTATTTATTTATGTACTATTATTTTTATTTTTATTTTACTTTTTATTTTCTATATTTTGCCCTGGACGCCCTTAACGTTGAAAGTCCCGTTTTTGATATATTATACGTTATGGGCCGATGACTGCTTGTGAAAGTGCAAGTCCTTGGTTTCGACAAGGAGGGGGGGCACTTTTGTCCAAGTTGTAATACACGTATGTGTTCAGAGACGATGAAGGGCTCGAGGGCAGTAAGTTAATTGCCGCTATTGGGATAGTTTGAAGGCCTTCTCCGCCGGCGGCCCGTGACGCCCTTAAGGCTTTTGTGAGACGAACAACAGTAGGAGTCATTCCGAAAATTCGCCTATAACCAAAGTCTGTCGTGTCATCGTCCAGCGTGCGCTGTCCATGTTTTTATCTTTTTGTTTTACTATTATGGTTATTATAATGATCCAACTACCTTGTTCAGGAGAAAGTGAGGTACCTGAGTAATAATCTTGGATTTTTTCTTTTTTTTCTTTTCGTAGGGCGGTATCATGAAAACTATGATTATAACAACGGCCCAGCCGCACCAGCCCAACATGGATATCATGATCAGGGAGCGTTCCAGACAGTACCTAATGTTGGACAGCCGTCGGATCCTTGGAACACAGCCGCGACGGATCCTTTGGGAATTTCGCACACAGGCTATATGCCACCTAACCACCAACACGGCCATAATGTGCATGGCCACCGAGAAAATGTGATGGGTGGCCAAAGTCCATCCCTAGGATCTCCTGATTCCAAGCCGATGCAAAATACCATGCTAGCGTACCAAGGTATATATTTATTTTGTCAACTGGTCCGAACATTTCAACGTTCTTTTCAACGAGTCTCTGTGTACAAATTATAACTAAAAACAATCTAGAAAAAAATATTCGCGCTCTTGTTTGGCGTTCATTTTTGAAAGAATGTAGCTTGTAGATACAAGGGCACACAATTAGTAAAGTAGCGAATTAATGGCATGTCATTCTCGGGCTGTCTGAATCTTGTTGTAGTTGAGGAGAAGGTATTTGCTGACCAATTTGCTAACTTGAGGTTGATTTCTTTTTTGTATAGGCGGCCCTCCTGGTAGTGGTCCTTGTTTTACAGGCTCCGGTCCGATTCAGTTGTGGCAGTTTTTGCTTGAACTCCTCACGGACAAAACGTGCCAGAATTTCATTTCGTGGACGGGCGACGGTTGGGAATTCAAACTGTCGGATCCCGACGAAGTGGCCAGACGATGGGGTATCCGGAAGAACAAGCCCAAAATGAATTATGAAAAGTTGAGCCGGGGTTTGCGTTATTACTACGACAAGAATATTATCCATAAGACTGCTGGCAAACGATACGTTTATCGTTTCGTGTGCGACCTTCAGAGCTTATTGGGGTAAGTCATTTGACAGCTTGCCCTTTTGGCGTGACTGGTGCTCACTAAAGGTTATATTTTTTTGTCTGTTGTTTAGGTACACGGCCGAAGAGCTTCACGCCATGGTTGATCTCAAACTTGAGAAGAAAGACGACGAATGAAGTCATAGCATAATTGCCACGAAACCACTTGTTCTTTTTTTAGTTTTTACGTATTTTTGTACATAGACAAAATTGTTTGTCAAACCCACGCCTCTGTACTCCTTGCGAAAGTGCAGAGCACGGCATCAAACTTCTGATGACAGTGCAAAGGACTGCATTACGGAAAACCAAAGTTTTGGCTTTTTTTGTTTTTAAAATGAGAGAAGACAAGAAGCTTCCGAATTTCTGACGTTCTCCCTTTTTGATATCTCTTGTTTCCAACCGTTTTGATAATCTTGTGATGCGAAGCCCAGCCTGGGTGTGTTCCAAATCTCTCTGCTCCAAAGTTTTACTTTTTTTCGGATTGCTCTCAAAACACGAGTGCCTTATGCAAAGCCAGGAGATTTCTTACTACTGTGGAAAGTTTTGTTACAAACGGAGAACTGATAATGAAAAAAGAGAGAGAAAAAAAGCATTAGAAAACGTCTTTCTGTCGTACCTTTTTGCGAGGAGAACAATAGATTTGAAAGGGAGCAAATAAATGTAACACAATGGACGGTTTACTGGTGAAAAGACATTCAGTCCCAAGTGCCTTTTTCTTAAAAGGGTCTGTTAAAAAAAGAGGAAGCATATCATGTGATGCCGTAGGTGTACAGAGCTTTCTCCGCGTTCGGAGAAAGGCTCGTCGACTTTTATTGCATTTTGACAAGATAAATTCGTACATATAACTTCAGTTTTTCCGGTCCTGAACAATATGATTGACAAATTGCCCCCCGCATATATAAAGAGAGGGTTATTTTTTTGAACTCCGTATCTCTCCTCGGTGTAAATTATTGTACACTCCCCTTTTCTTACTTTTGCGGAAAAACAGAACATGTGTCATATTTGTAGAATTGTTAGACCAAGCACCTCTATGTTGTTGATTATGGCAATCTCATGGCAATTTTTTTTCGTTCACTTTGTATTGGAAAAACACGGAATGGAGAGAGATGAGAGACAGTCTAAATTTTTGAGAGATTGTCGCGAAGCCAAAGTCATCCCCTTATCCAGTTGTGCTTTTGTATTTTTTTAAGACGTAGAGTTTTTTAAGGAAATTATGAGTTAGGCCAGTGCTGAGTTCTCTATCGTGAAAAAAAAGCCAGTGCTGGGCGATTTTGTGTGTAAAAAAAATATTGGTTCTGTGTCACAAACAATCATAAGTTAATAGAATGTTAGAGTTTAAAAAAGTGTTTGGCTTGTTCTTATTAGACAACTCGCGTTAGCAACAGTGGCAATTGGACATTTTGAAAGCTAATGTCTTATATGAGTCACGGATTACGTGAAGGACGTGTTCCTGGCCAGCGCGCGTAAACCTAAGTCGCGTAAACTGAAGCGAGTATCCCTATGCGTGCGAAAGTTTAGTGGCTCGTTCTCAGTCACAGTAATTATACGAGAAGCACGATGCTGTAAGGTAAAATATGGCCTTCGCTACTGTCTTTGAACACATTCTCCTTGCAGAAAACAAAGGCGTAATTAAAAACGGCTCAACGGTTCGTTATCATCAGAGAACCCATGAACCCATAAAAGCTTCCAATCTGACAGAAACGGGAACATAAGTTGCCTTTTGCTCCATTTTATCCTCTTTACTTGACATTCGGAAAATGTTTGAAAATACCTTTCACTACATTCGAAGATGTGAACTTCATGAAGGTACACGAAACGTACTAAGGGAAAAAGATATTCCCAAAATTTTTTACTTTCTGTTTAGAACGAAGTGTTACAATGAATTAAAGTATTGTGAGGAAATTATCGTAATGCGAATAAACGCAATTGGGCGGTGCTACCTCGAATTCACACGTTGTATTTTCCTTAAGGTGCTACAGTACTTATATTGTCAGACAAAGTATAGAGTTGAGTATACATTGGCGTCAAGCCAAATGCGTAACCCAAGTTACCGCTTTTGTTCTGGAATTTTTTTAATCGAGTTCTGTACACTTTGATACTCCTTTCTCTTCTTAAGGTAATTGCACTTGAATACAATAAGCTTGTAGTGCCGTGTAATTTAGATAACGCAAATATAAGCCTTTTTCATGCACTGTAGTTGTTGTGTCAAGAACGCACTTTCTAACATTTGAATATCCCGCTTAGGGTTTGTGTTGGGCGAATGACAGCAACCTTCTTCTCTTCCGAATCGCGTTTTACATCTTTCGTTTCCGGTAACCCGTGAACAAGTAAAGTTTGTCTCGAAAGATTTTTCCAGGTAAATATGAGACATTTTGTAGGCGTAATCGCATTTTTGTACCACCAGAGAATGATAGATATAAACATAGTTTTTGTTTAGAACAATTGTAGAGTCCTAGCTGTAAGGCATCCAAACAAATGGAGACCATTTGTTATGTTGGCGTCGCCCCTACCAAAACGTTATAAATGCCACTGATCCTGATGTTTTGGCTTTTGTGTTTCAGATAAGCAACATGTTGGTCAATCCTCTTCGTACTATCACTCGTCAACGCGAGTTGTTAAGCCGCCAGTTCGGAGTGTGTGCCGTGGTTGCCCAGAAAGCCTCTGACCCTATCCAGAAACTCTTCATCGACAAGATCCGCGAATACGACGCGAAGGCCAAGTAATTTTTTTATACCAAAACTAAGTATCATTATAAGTTTTTTTTTCTTAGGGCTACTGGCAGTAAATTGGTAGATGTATCACCTCGGGTGGAAAAAGACCTTAAAACAGAGCTTGAAAAGGTAGCCAGGCAATACGGAGGTTCTGAGGGGACTGACATGACCCAATTTCCATCTTTCCAATTCAAGGGTGAGAAAATCACTTTGCAGTAGTATGCAATTTACTCATTCACATTACTTTCTTTTTTTTACTCCACTGGGAATATGTAGATCCTAAGGTTGATCCCATCAACATGCAGTAAAACAGTGCGACTATTTTTGTGCATTCTGTCACTAGTTCCGGATATAACGTGTAAATAAAAGCCATAACAGGCCATCTGCTTTCACGTACTCAATCAATATCATGGGAGGTCTACAATATAATAATCGCAATTGCCATTATTGAGTAACGGAAAACAGTTGCATACGGTAACATCCTTCGATGGAAAGTGTGGTAATAAATTGATTTAGGAATCCCTTTATTGCACACATAATCGGTATTATAAGTGCCTTAAACCCCTCCGTGTTTCATTCGTCATTCATAGGATATTATTTCTGTACAAAGTGATTAGGGCCATGGGACAAAATTATACCAAAATACTTTCAGTAAGTATAGAAATCGCTTCTACAGTGAACAGCAGATCGATGCACTGAAGAAGAGACGTAGTTTACAGTGAGGTCGGTTTTCTATTCGTTCACAATTTTTATGAGTGGTGGTATTCCTCGCTAAAAACGGACCTAGAAGAGTAACGCAGCAACTGGTTATTCCGTAGTCCACCCCTAGTTCACTATCGTCAGCAAAACTGAAAATGGCTCCTTTTGCTGCCGTAGGTCCATTTTGGCGTCCTAAGATCTGTCCGGTGTCTAAAGATTTTATACATTTTGCTACGCAGCCTAATGTACAGTACTGAGCAAAAAAAAACTATGGGGACACGAGGCTGAAATGGCCCTATCCCTTCGCTGCCAGACCCTTTCACCAGCGCGAGTCCTGTGACAGGACGTTCTACCAATCAGCAGCTAAACCTATTTGCGCGCCAATTTCTGCTTACTTTCAGTTTGCCCAGTTGTATTAATTATTGCTCTTTATGTGGGTTCCTACTTATTTAGTAGTAAGGCAGGAGATACGACTTTTCTACGCTTCTTTTCGTGGAATGTAGAACAGAATAAATTATGTTTGAATTCGCGCGTAGCCTACAGTTCCTCCCCCTCAGGGGGAGGCTAGAAAGTGCCAGTGACGTAGTAAGCCAGGACAGCTTTCCGCAGTGAAAGGACCGGCTTTGTGCTAAAGTGTCCCGTTTCCCTTAGTATTTTTTTGCTCAGTACTGTACAGTACTCGTCATAAAAAACGACCCAAACAACCCGTCGGGTGCCTAACGGCCCGGCAGTTGCGCGAGCGGTGTCCCTCTTTTCCGTCTTTCGAACGTTTTTGACCCGCAACAAGGCTTCCTCACAGTGGCTTGGGCCGTTAGCAGTAGGATGGTTTGTTTGGGTCGTTTTTTCTGACGAGCACTGTACAGTACTCTCCACAAAAAACGACACACACAAACTGCCCTATCCTAGCTCCACACAGATGCGTGCCTAAAATCCGTCGGGTAGGGAGAAATTCCGTCGGCCAAAGCAACAAGGGATTTGAATTCATAGTTGGTGCTACGGATAAATATAAGACCATCTCATCACTAAACGTTTATTGAAAAACATCTTACAAATTCTTAATTATCAAAATGAGAAATCGAAGATGGCACCGGTAAATAATGTTTGCGAATATTATCTGGAACTCCAATATCGCGGGCTCAGACGAGTCATTCGTGGGTTGGTTTCGCACAGCATGTTATTCGCTGTGCTGTTCGCAACGTTTAGGTTTTATGTTTTAGGTTTTATGTGGAGAGTACTGTACAGTACTCGGCAAAAAAAAACGGGCCAAACAAACCGCCCTACGCTAACGTCCCACGCCACTGGGGGTGGAAGCCTTGCGGGTCAAAAACGTTCGAAAGACGAAAAGGTGGGACACCGCTCGCGCAACTGCCGTGGCGGTAGCATAGGGAAGTTTGTGTAGCCCGTTTTTTTTGCCGAGTACTGTACGTATTGCCAACTACGCCATTGATATCTTCACAGGCAGTTGTAAAGGGACACTTTACTGGACAATGCATCTGCAGATGCGTCAAGTAATGTACTCCAAATAGATTTAGGTTATAGTTCCTATTTTATTAATCAAATGCAGATTTCACATGTGTGCAAGCGCATGACTGAAAAGTAAATAGAAAACCATGCCAGTGGAATGAAACCACAAAATTCGCGCTCCGTAAGATATGATGATGAATTGTGTAGACATGTAGAAGATAAACAAAAGGCAAGATACATAATCATATGCAGAACCACGATGTCGTAAATGGCAGGTTGGCTGAGGTTATCTAAGGTAAAATGATACGTGACAGTAAAGAAAGATAGTAAGACAAGTAGCCTGCGACGAAGTAGCATGTGGTTCAGTTGGTATAGATTTTTGCAGCTACTCATAGCGCTTGCAAACGAAGAGTTAGTTTTGTCTCTGAAATTAGAGTGCATATATTAAAGGTGTGTGTGGAGACGCTGATTACATGATGCAGGCTAGTAAAGGTAGGATTTACTGCGTCTAGATATAGTATTTCTGTATTACCGTATTTATTTCGAACATTCTTATTTGCAAATCTGGCCTCTGCAACGATCATATCCATGTCCTTCCGTTTAGAACATGGAGAGTCAATTTATTTCATAATTGGTCCGTTAGCCAACTTAGCGCTAATCCCGAAAAACTTTTCTTTCTCCGATTTTTCCCCCACAAAGAAGTCTAAGAGCTCGTGAGGAACAAGTATAAGAAAACCTTTAGGGCCCTACTGGGCCCTATAATGCGCCATTACATTTTTATTACAATCGTACCATCACCTTTCTGTGTATGATCTAGGATTACGTTTTATAATTTCTCGTTCTCATCCGATATAAGGTGGAAAATTAAAGTTCTGGACTACATTAGATCCATAAGTCAAAAATAAAAAACCTCGACAGTCATAAATGGCTACCTTTGGCCTAACTCTTACTTCATTCCTGAATTAATGCTAACTCCACCAGATCTTATCCAGTGGCGTAGGAAAGGGGGTGCGGGCCTCCCCGGTTACCATCACTGAGCGGTGACAAAATGGCAATTTGTTCTTTTGTTTTGTGGGGGTGTGGAGTGCTCACAACACGTTTAAAAAGTAATACTATCAATTTAAAACGAGTTTATAAAACAAATTCGTCTGGCAATTAATTAAAATCAACATGTCAACATAATACATATTGAAACTTTTTAGTTGAGACAACAAACGCCGATTAGTCATCTCACGCCATTCTGTTGAGATAGTTGAACATTATTACCGAAAGCGTAAAGGTGTCCAAGGGATGTACATAGTATATTATAGTTGATAGTATTCCGAGTTTTTGATATTCTAAGTTGAAAATGGTGTCCGGAGCAACTCCGGACAGTGTTTTGGTGGCTCCTTCGGACAAACAGTTAAACCTGCCTGTTTCGAAGTAATTAAAGAGCTGTTGCTTCGTTTTCTAGATTGGGAATATTTGAAGTCCTATTTGAAGGTCTACCGATAGCAAAAAGTAAATATTGACCGAACGAGCACCATTCGTCCCTACTGAGCGTATGATCTCAAACGTTAATCTCGTGGCGACCTTTGCATTTCAGTATTTGCGCCGCAGCGCCCCATCCCAAAACCACATGTGCTAAACGTAATTGCAGTCAAATTATCAAATCATGTCGTATCGCCCCTGTTAAGAAATCGATGCGCAATAGGGCGCCGGGGCGCACGGTTTGGGAACCGCTGGTCTAGCGCTTGATAATTTCTTTCATGATCGGTTTGACTCGTATGCGCCATACGTCCATTTCCGTGCCTAAGATAATTTTGGCGCCATAAATTTAACAAAATGTGGTACGCACTTGCGTAATGTGTGCATAGCCTGCTACGGTATTGGTTATCTTAGGTCCACAACGTACTTTCTGGCTTAGCGATATTGTCAGCCGAAAACAAACTAGTGAAAGGAGTTTGGTGATGTGACTTTGATGACGTGATTTAAACATTTAGAATGAAGAAAGTTAGGGGAAATGATCGTAGGCAAAACCAGCTTATAATCGCAATGTTAAGTAAAGACACTAGAAAATAACGCTCGCAGTTAAACTATCTGCTTTTGTCTTTCTTTTCATAATTTCAATGTGTGTAATTTTCTTATAGAACATAAATAATGTGTCTTAAACTTAACCCTACGAAATCCCGGTGAAGTCGTAGAATACACCACTACTTTCTTGATGCATCCTCAGGTAAGATTCTTACTTCGCCTTCAAATCAACGAATCGAAGTGCCACTCATACCTACACCGGAGTTTATCTTGAGCTCGGCAGCAAGATTTGGAGACAGTCAAGTTTGTTTTGTGAGCATTTACTACATTTCTAATGGAAATAACTTTTTAACCCGTAATGGAGTTATTTCTGTATATTTCCTTGTTTGTTCTCATTTATTGTATTTATTCTCTTTTTTACTAATATTTTGCGTTTTACTGGCTATTTTCTTACTTATCGTAGATACATGCAGAGACAAAACGTACTCTCACTCACAGTGAGGTCCGCACGCAGTCTAGGAAACTGGCAGCATCGCTGCAGAAGGTCTTTCGCCTCAAGCCGGGTCAGAATGTAGCAATAGCGTTACCCAACTGCTTGGAGTTCCCAGTAGTTGTGCTCGGTGTCACCCTCTGTGGCGCTACAGCGTGTCCTATAAATCCGTCGTTCAATGCAAGTATGAATTAGGAACATAACAGATTGGAAGTGTAAAACACACCTATCATTAAATGCTTCTCTTAAAGGAGAATTAAAGAATGGGCTGAGCATTATCGAGCCAGTCCTGTTTTTTTGCATGAAAGACTTTACTCGCGAACTACAACGATTGCCACTCTCGTCGAATGTGAACTATGTCGTACTGGATGGCAAAAGCGACGATCGTACTTTTGGCTTTAACTGCTTGTTGAACAAAGCCACATTAGAGGACTTTACCAGTCCGACTATCGACTGTAAGTCGGATGCCTTCCTGATGCTACTTTCGAGCGGAACTACTGGCTTGCCGAAAGGCGTTATACTCACACATTTTAACGTTAACGTCGCTGTTTGCCAAAATCTGTATGGAAAGCTATTTGAGCAAAGTCCATATGTATTCTACTTGTTGAATATTGTATTTCAGGGAACAATCAATCAAGATTTTTGCGACAGAAATCTATCTCGTGATTCTGCCAATGTACCACCAATATGGATGCCTTATTACGTTGATCAACATAGCCTACGGACCCAAAATAGTTATTCTGCCCAAATTCACGTTACCAGGCATGCTTCAGGCAGTTCAAGAATTCAAAGTAAATTACTTTCTTTTAAGACTGAACGAGTCAATTGTATTGTGGTCGTTGCGTTACAGGTTACCCGACTGCCACTAGTTCCATCCGTTGCAGTTTTACTTGCCAAGCACCCTTTAGCAGACCAGTACGATTTAAAATCTCTGAAAGTTATAAGCAGTGCCGCTGCTCCTCTCAGCGTGGGTGTGATCAAACTCCTGACTGTCAAATATGGGTTGGAAGTACTCCAAGTTTATGGTATGACCGAACTGACACAGGCCGCAATAAGGACTCCAATAGGATATAAAAAGCCAGGAAGTGTGGGCGTTGTGACGCCCACTTTTGAAGTTAAAGTAGTAGATGTCGACACGGGAAGGATGTTGGGACCGAATGAGCAAGGAGAAATTTGCTTGAGAGGCCCGATGGTCATGAAAGGTTACCATGGGAATAAATCAGCTACTGAGTCTCTTATTGATTCTGAAGGATGGTTACATTCGGGAGATATAGGATATTACGACGAAGAAGGCTGGTTTTACATTTGTGATCGACTGAAAGAGCTTATTAAGTACAAAGGGATGCAAGTATGGCTTCTGAAGAATCGAAGTTAAGTGAATCTTTTGTTTTGTGATGAAAGGTTGTCCCAGCGGAGCTAGAAGCTGTATTGTTAAGCCATATGGAGATTACCGATGCAGCTGTTGTTGGCTTAGCGAACGAAGAAGCGGGTGAAGTTCCTGCGGCTTTTGTTGTGCGTAAACCTGGATCGCAAATAACTTCAAAGCAGGTGCAAGACTTTGTCGAAGGTACAGATAATTTCAAGTCGTTAAGGTTGTTATACATTGTGTGCTAAATTTTTAAGTTTGCATTTGTTTGCTAGGGCAAGTTTCCAACTACAAAAAGTTACGAGGAGGTGTATACTTTATGGACGCCATTCCACGAACTCCGAGTGGCAAAATTCTGCGTCGGGAACTCCGTTCTTTACAGTCTAGACTGTAAGGAAAGATACTAGTGCTTTTCTTTTTCTGAGGCACTTGGAAATGCCACACAGCAATTTGAAGCCGTAATTTGAAAAACATTTTTAGTATACACAAGGTAAAATATTGTATTTTGCGGGTATTTAGCTTGAAAATGAGTGCAGGGGATTTCTAATGTAACGGACCTTATATAACCAGCAGTCAAGCTACAGTAACTTATTAGCCCTATTAGAAATAAAATATCAGTATTATATAGACGATTATATACGAAATAAATACATACGATTGTATATTGCCAGACAGCTTATAGTAGAAATACGGATAAAGGATAACGCTATGATGTGATCGAAATGATAATGGATATGGTGTGGTAATATATGTATACGGTTTCGGTGAAATTTCGGTCGCACTTACTAGCGGACAGGTTTTCTGCGGGATAATGTTCAAAGAGCTCAAATTGAGCGCGCTTTAGCAACTGGCCGCTAGAGACGCCGTGATCAGTCCATTCGCTGACTTGCAAAAAGACTCGTAAAAAAGTTGTTAGTGAAATAGTGCTTTGTAGACATATTTAGGCAGTGATTTTTTTAAAGCATGCCAGGAAGATTTTACAGTGCCGGTTGTGAAACAGTACTAGTAAAATTTCATATTTATGTGGGCTTCAATAATTCGCGACGTTATGTAATTGTCGTGAACGCATTATTTGAAGTATATCGTGTGGTTTTTATATCTTGAAAGTTGCTGAAGTGATTTAAATGCTTTCTTCAGGGACACATGTGCGTGGATGTGCGAATTGTAGGTTTCCTTAAAGTTATTTTTTAGATTCAAATTTGCCATTTTTGAATTACTTGTATGGGAAACCGCATGTGAAAAAATCCCTTGGACAACTGCCTCGATATTTTAATTTAAACGTGTTACATATTTAGCTTTCGTAAGTGAATTCAGTAGATTTGCTTGGGACAGCTTCTTCAAGTTGGAAGGTTAAAGATCAAGTCAAGGTTATGTCACGTAGATCTACAGTACGCCATTTCCGGTGTTTGCCCTTGGAAGTGGTCTTGCAAAATCAAGAGTAAATCCAAGTTGAGTAACTTTTTTCAACTCTACGGGCCTCGCACAGAAGTGTCGCGAGTTGTAGTCATCGTGTTGTGTTGTAATGCCACGTGGTCGTCGCTCTTGGGCGTGAGTTATCGAAAGTACGTGTTGTGTATTTCGGAGTGCTGAAAGTGCTTTGTGAATGTATAGGAGTAAATTTTTATTTTTCGTCAATTTTTTGGACGGTAATATAGGCTCGTTGAGTAGCACCGGTCAAGTATCAGGACAGACCGTCGATTGAACTTCCTTTATTGCGTCAGTTGTCCAAATCAAGTGCCTACATTTTCGGAGTTCATCGTTAGTTTTTTTTAGTATTTCCGTTCAACAGTATGCGCTCAATGTTTGAGGGCTGGGCTTTGGATTTTGATTGGCTGTTGCGCAGAAAAATAGGTCTGCTTGGGTTTCCGAGCTGAGAATCGTTTTCCGGATTATTTTCCATAAGAAACTTTCGGTTTCAGGTGAAACAGTTTCACCGGTAGTGAAAGAAGTATTGTTCGAATTCCGCGCGCTATACGTAATGGCCGCTAGGTGTGCTCCGATGCGTGTTTTCGGTCCTCTGATATTCAGTCGCCCATGTGCCCTTGGAGAGGTTGGACGTAGCTATGTGTTTGAGTGGCATGTGTTTTGAAATGAACATTAATACTTGTGATAGTGCTGGCGAGACGTATGCTCTTCTATGTAACAAGGTAATCAAACAAGGTGCAATTTGATTGCACCGTTGAGTTTTTCTTGTCGGGAGTAAACTTACTCTGTTATAGGTGGTGCATTGAGCCTTGTGAACGGCAGATTTCATTACACCGTAAGCTTTTGACTAGAGCGTTACATTGCAAATATGCCGGAAGGCTTTTGTTTGATTGGCAGCTCTGATCTGGATCTGATCGAGTTTCAGGTGTTTCCCAAAATACTTCCGTGTGACTTAGATAAGTGAGGGTTTGTCTTTCTAAATTTCCTTTTCGAATCGTTTTAGTAAAGCGTTTGTTCTCAAGTGAAGGTGACCTTGGCGTGATCATGAGGACAGAATTTGTAATAGTGGTCCACTTTATCCAAGTGCAAGTACGCTGGTCGTGGAACATCTGAGAGCGACAGCGTGGAAAGTAGCAGTCTTGACTTTGCTTCGGTTGGCTAAGTCTGAAACGTGACGGAGGGAACTCGGCCTGACATTTAATTTGTGAGTGTAAGTTTATAGCTTATTTCTAGAATTTAATTCTCAGATTTGACGCATAGTTCCTGGGTGTTTTTGTGTTTACCTTGTGTGAAGAATGTTCTTTGGCAACTGGGTCGAACAAAAGCTCGTGACGTCAATATGTTGGCCAGTGATGTTACCCTAGGTTTGCGGATTTATTTTGCGCAAATCGACAAGACCGGTTGAGCATTTTTGAGTGAGTTTGGTGACATTTTTTCGCGTGTTTTAGAGAATACGGAAGTTTTACAAGTTGTTCTGCTAGATACTTAAGGAAATGTTTATTCTGAATGGTTTTTGTTTTCGTTCTCTTGTGTGCTTAGGATTGTTAACTCCAACCGCTTAGGCTGCGGTCCCACTAGCCGAATAACCACGGTTATTATAACCTTTTCTTTGGAACTCGCTGTCCCAGGGATAGGAAAAGTGAGAGATTTCCAAGGAAAAGGTTATAATAACCATGGTTATTCGGCTAGTGGGACCACAGCCTTAGTCGGAATTACGAGCAACAGCCATTTTGTGGTAGTGACGTCCAAGTTTATTGGTACCGTTGGATTTTGAATGACAAATGAGCACATCAGTGGCAGTATATCACGTGTCGGAAGTTATCGACCCAATTAAGGTGTGAGTGGAGTTTCTTTTGTGTACTAACGGTAACTCAGAATCACACAGTGATAAGATTGCTAATTTTATTATCTGTCTTGCAGATTTGGACTACATTATTCGTTAAGATGTGTTCTTCGATGTGCTCTCGTGCATGTTCTTCATGCAAAATATCGGCAAATCTCGAGGAACTTCACTCAAGAATTGTGTGCATAGGTTCCCGTGATGATTTACAAATACTGTTAACAACATGTCTCGCCTTTCATTTAGGTAACCAATTAAAATTTAGATTTTTTTATTATCCTAATGAAAACTATAAGTTGTTTGTTTTCAGAAAGTGAAAGCATGCGTTTGAGCAGCGTTTGACCAGTGAGTTGGTAAATCTCACGTCGTCCCTTACCTCTTTTGTCGAAAGAAGGCTGATTTTTTTTTGGCGTGAATCTGTGAGTTAGTCATTCTCGACTTGTATTTTCATATGTTAATAGACAGTTAAATAGTTAAATTTGTTTCTAAACTTGAATAATTCTTTTTTCCTTTTATCTTCAAGTTTTTCGTGCTTCATTTTCGTCGGTTCTGTCGTGAATTGAATTCGGTTGTATCTGCTTATTAGTTACCGGTATTTTTTTCTGTTTGTATGTAAAGGGTTGCGATTTAGATGTAGATTGACAAATGCGATTTAGATTGACAGTTTTAGTGTTAGCTTTTTTTTAGTATACCGAAATCATGATATGTTAATAAAATGTATGTGTTCCGCTGTCCCTTCGTGCAGCTTTTAATGCCTCGCTGGATTAGCATTATTTTTTACATTCTTTCAATTCTTTTGTACCTTGTTTCTTCCTTTTGTTATTCAGAGCGCCAATTTTCATCCCAAGATTACTGTGTTAAGCGTTAGCTTTCTTATAGTCCCAAGTTTTTGTTAAAGGCTTTTTTCCGATTTTTTTTACATTTTCCAAGCGTTCTGTCCAAAATCTACGTTAATTGAACACGAAACACCTCCGAAAATACTTTAGCTGAAACCCCGAAAATTGTGCGCAAAATTTTGATTTTTAGAAACCTATTTTTGCTGTATTTGTGGTATTTTTCAATACATTTACACCTCAAAAAATCGTATTTTTTTAATTTCCCGCAAAAAAATCGACCTCCCTCCAAAAATCCTGTCTTCCCATTGGTGGAAATTCGAAAAAAGGGCGTGGTCACGTTTTCGAGCTGGGAAGGCTTTTTCCGGGTTATTTTCCATAAGAAACAATGCTACGCAAAGGGATCGTGAAAAACTGGAGCTCCGCCTTCCTTTCCGTCCTTGCTCTCCCTAGCTGGTCCCTATCCCTCGTGCTCGCTCCTATCCTTCTGTTTCCCACGCGGTTCGGTTTCCCGAACCACTAGGTACTCCATACTGGATAATTGTAAGCACGATAGATAGGGACCGAGCCAGGAAGGAACTCGGATAAGGAAGGAAGGAGGAATGAGGATATATCCAGGAGGGCCTTGAATTTTTTTCACATAAAATAACCAGGCCACACCGGGGATCGAACTTGCGACCTCACGATCTCGGCGTTACCCTTTAGACCGCTCAGCCAACTCGCTCTTATAAATAGATCTCGAAGACATGTATATAAACGATGCTTCACAAGCGCTATAAGCCAACGCCTTCTAAACTTCAGTGAGACATTCAGCGTAAGTATAATCGCTCCAGTATCCAGTGTATTAAATCTGCTTGTATAGAACCTTTACAGCCAAAGAGCTTCGATCACGCCGTAGTTAAAAATAATAATGATAACAATAATAATGAGAAGAAAATAATCGCTTCAGTAAAAGACGATACACCGAATGAAGCCAATGCACTACGCATGATAGAGGAACCGAGCCAGGAAGAAGCTCGGACATAAGAATTACATATAAAATTCTTGTCTAGTCGGGGACTTAAACCCGCGAACTCATGATTTGGTACTTGTGCGTTATACCACTCGACCATTTCATATTTATGTATAAAGATCTTTGACTTATATATAAACAATACGCTGAGGTTCACTATTGCTAAGAGATACGTAACATAAGTTGAGGTTATCTCACACGTTTAAAGCTACAGCACAAGTCAGAAGACTATGCACGTTCACTGCGAGGTAAAGGCGTTAAGATGAGGCTTCCGTGCAGGAATATACTGCGTTCAGGGAAATGAAACATTGGCAAGAGCTGACGAAAATAGAGAAGAAATAAGATACAAACGAAAGCGTTTTTTATTTTTTTATTCGTCACATTTTGTATAACAGCGTTTCCCATCTCTTCACCACGATCACAACTTTGGTTTTACCAGCATGAAATGAAAACCCATGAAAAAGTCGGCCCTTGTGCTTTCCTGATCCATTGGACATTATTACACATCGGGAAAGGTCCTACCTGTCGCACGAGCATCAGCGTTTCGTTTCCCTTCTAAGATTTAATTCTACAGCAAAAAAGAATTCAAGTCGTACTGCAATTTCTCGGCCATGGGTACACAACACAAAGAGCACTCAAAGAATAATTGGATGATGACGACAAGATGGAGACAATTCCACCAAGATGCTTCCAGTCCAATTAGTCTCATCACCAGCTCTAATACGATGTTCTAAAAATTAATTGTGTTCATTAGTAGTAAAACGAAGATTACTATTTTCAGATACTATACTGGCCAACTATGCTGTAATACATATAAAAAAATCACTACCAGGAAACAAACGAAATGTTTTGGGGGGACACAAGAAAAACGGGAGAGATGTTTGCATAATGATTATAAAACTTGCAGGGCTGAGGAGCATATTGATTTTAAGAAACAGGCGAAAAGTAAGGGTAACATAGGTTGTAACGTTTGTCGACCAATGAATGAACCTTTGGATCAAGTGAGCAGGAGGGCTTTTTTTGCAGCATTACAAGAAGCTAAAGACTAGTCGGCTTGTCCTGCGACGAGGTAGGCTTCATAAAAAGACATGTGGTGAACGGAAGGCTTGTAACTTTTGCTTTCTTGAACAAAATAAGTAAAAATTCAAAGATCCAAAAAGGTGAACCGAAAATCAGAAAGATCTGGCCAAAACAATGAAATTTTCATGGTTCTAAAAAATAAAATAGTGCCCGCGCGATTACAAATGCAATCGAGAGTCTGAAAAAAAACTGTCCATACAATCACAAGTAGATCTTACACGCAAACTTTCGGTTCATTCTAAAAATAGTTGTTCTCACGCTGAAGAATTCTTTCGCTTGAGTATTATAAAAAAGATTCCCGGTCTTTTTCTCACCAAGCTAGACAACTGAACGGGAATGGCTTAAAAAAAATTAAGATAGGCCAAAACAGACAATGCGAGATGGACATGAGATAAACTTTGTACAAAAGGGTCAACCGTAGCCGGCAAAAATCTAGCCTTCACTTTCTTTCACTTTTTAAATTTAATTTAAAGAAAAAAGATAAAATTGTGCTTTTTTCGACCACAGCCCAACGTTTGCCTTTCACATAATGCCTATTGGTTTCCAGCGTCCTTAGCTGCAAAAATTTGTGCTAGTTGCTAACTCCCTCCCCGAAAATATCTTCACGAGCTTCAAATAGCTACCTATGCGCATCCCAACACACGACTTACAAAACTGATAAACAAAAAATCACATATCCAATAACAATTTCAGATCCCACCTGAGATAAAAATAAACCCTTGCATCTTTTAAGTTCACCACTTAAGACGTTTAAAAACGTCTCGCGAAGAGTACCGGCAGGTGAGATTCCAACTCCAACTTATTTGATATTCAAAATTGGCTTCTAGTAAACTTGTCGAGTGTCATGAGAGAACAATGGGGTGTGTCCAAACACATCCATAAGGGTAAATATCCACTTGAACTCATCTTCAATATGGGGCAAATCGCTGGTAACTACTGCGGTAAACTGCCGTCTGTAACACGAAACAAAGAATTAATTCAACAATTCTAAAATAAATATCTTTAACTTTAAAAAATCGCAAAAAGGACTTCACATCGTGTTGGACTGACGTTAAAAGGTGTCAACTATTTTAAAAAGTAAAAAATAAATAAGATGTCTTACGCCGTAGCCCGGGACTGGACCTATGCTGTGGCCCAAGTATGGGTCTGCGTAGGCTGCTCGTTCGTACCTAATTAATCATAACAACACGTTTATTTATTGCACAACAACCATAACAGGTATTACAAAACAAGCCGACTTCTAACGACCAAAAACTGTCTGGGTACCAATGTGTGGCCTTGAATCTTATATGTAAGGTCTTACTTTCAGTTTGGACTCGATTTGGATTGGGCACTTTTTCTTGGTAATATAATTAGCCTTACGGGTGTTTAGCAGGGCATGTTAGTTTGAAGCTTGGGTGTTATTTGTTACGAACTACGGACGCACACATTTGGGTGTACACTACTCTAATGACGGACTGGCCCAGTATGAACTGTTTAAAAGACTTGCTTACCCTGCAGGTACTGCGGCGTACGCCATGGCTGCCGGAGCACCTCCAGCCGCTGCACCGTACGCTCTCGCGGCCGCCGTCGCTGCGGCCGTGTAGTTAGCTGCCGCGGCAGCTGAGCTCAGATATCCGGCCTGAGGAAAGGTAGGTAGGTTGTTGGGTAACTGATGTCAATTGAAAAAAAAGCCAAGGAAATGTTGATATCCAAATGTAGAAAAAAATATAAGCGAGGGAGTATGCAAACAACACAAAACATTTAGTAATACCATGCCATGCCACAAGGCAACGTGTGGGTGGCTACAAATCTATTGGTCAGCCTTTTTTTCGCATTCGCCTTCCCTATCCTTTGGTCAGCCAAATTCTACTGGTTATAACATGCATGTCATAACATGCAAGGGTAGGGTTGTTTTTGGATGAATTATTAAAGAACTTACCATTCATGATCAACCAAAAAATCACGATGCGACACATCAAACGTTTGTTATGGAAATCAAACTTGTGCTGACTTGCAAAACTTAATTTGAACCAACCGCCTTAAACTTAACAAAAACGTAGCCAACACCAAGTGTTACTCGCATGTCCCCCTTTCGGATGCTAACGAAACAGGCAACAACAATACAGAACCTGACAACTCACCTGGAGCCTGTAGGTATCTGCGGTTGCTTGTGCGGCCAAGAAAGGATCGTATGCAGAATACATTCCGCTATAAAATGGAAAGAAACTATTACTCACGTTTTATGTAAAATGACAACAGTACCACTACTACTAATAAACATCCTATTTTCCAACTAATTCTCACTATAATATATATACTAAAAAAAGGATTAAAAAACAAAAGAAATAGGAATTTTTTTGTTCTTACCTAAGTCCAGCTGCAGCTAACGCTGACGGTCTGGCTAACGCTGCAGCGGCTGCGGCTGCGGCGGCAGGATACGCTCTAACGCGAGCGCCAGGTCTCTGGATAGCCACGCCTCTTAATGCGGCTGCGGCATCGAGTCCTACTAACGTCACGCAAATCAAAATGCTAGTTAGTTTTCGAAGACCGATCGCACTATTCCTTCAAAATAACTGACATACAATGTACAACCAAGAGAATTGTTTTAAGAACGAACCAAACTACGCGTGCCATGCAACATGCCAAGTGCGCTATGTCACCGAAGTGCATTTCTAGGGTAAACCACGCCCGGGGAGGTGGGGAAATTTCAGAAAAGGGGAGCAAGGGATCATTCTCAGGGACAAAAAAAAAGTATCAAGTAGGGTAATGTGACACATTTTGTTACAGTGTGCTAGTGGGGATTCTAGACAGAAAAGTGTGCTAGGGAACTGCACGAAATGCCCAAAAACGTGGCAAATGAAGGAAAAGGGGGGCGAATTGTTTTGCTGGTGCTTATTAATGCCACAGCCAGAGGATAGGAGTAGACAGCCCAGTGCTCACCTAACGTGGTGGGAAGAGCTCCGCTCCGCGTTAGAAATACTGGCCAGGCCAACGCACACAAGTTTTGTGGTGCCGGAACAAGGTTCGAAAAACGAGGACGCGGGGAAATATTTTTGGGAGCGTTTGATGGAAGGATGTCGTTTTTTAGGTGAACAAAGGCGTAAAAACCGGGCAAAGAAAAAAATACAGAAGAAAGTATTATAAGAAAAATTGACAAAATAGCCGGGCAAGGAAATTCATTGGCTTCAATGGCCGGTGTTCCCTACCCCACAAAAATAACCGATTACTAAGTTTCCGTGACATACTTTATGAGCTTTACAATTATTCCCACGGTTAAATACTCCTGACAAATCCATCGTTTCCTTTTAACAAGCTGAGTTACCCAGGACATTTTTTTTACACAGCGAAACGACTGTTAGTATCAACTAAGCGATACAAATGATTGGCAATAGAAAAATTTAAAAAATTGTACAACCGATGATTAAACATGCGTCAATGTTAGTGAAATGGAGAACTGAAGACTCAACTAAAAACGGAAACAAAGGTAAACGTAGAGAAACCATACAAGCTTTGCCTAAAATGGATTCTTGGGACATGCCGCAGTGGAATCATGTAAACTACGCCCCATTTTTTGGAAAACCTCGACCCATTAACATGGTTGACGATTTTCGGCCAAACGTATTAGGCTACTCAAGTGTAACTTACCACTGGGAACGACGGTCGAGGGCTTCTTAGATTGAACACGAGCGGTTGCATTGTTCACCTACGCGCGTTCATTAAAAGGAAATAAAAGACGATTAGTTTCCAATCTCACAACGGTGGTCAGTTGTTAGCATGCACTAAAGAGCTACACCCTACCCGATTATCAAATTTTGGCACTTGGAAAGTCTTACGAAATCATATCTTAGCACGTGCAATACATTGTCAAAATTTTGCCTCCACCACCTCAAATTTAGTACGCTACGTTATATTAACTCTTGCTCTAAGGAAATAAAAAGAAACTGAGACGCAATAAGGTGTCCGTACAAGGTAAATTAGGGTAAAGTGTCAAGGGAGCTGTTTAGGGACTTGTGTCAATCTTGTCTTCCCTTATTAACAAATCAAGAGTTGAAAAGCTAGTTGTTTTCTGATCAATGGCTGAGCGGTTACCAATCACCACAAGCTACGGGCATTCTAAAGAATCCAAATAAAAACACATGGCCGCGTAAGTGTGTGTTTCCAATCCAACAAACAAAATTGCCCCGTAACACACTGTTTTTGGCTTTCATGGGTCATAAACGAGACTATATGCCGTATGCAAGGAAAAAAGACAGGAAAGCAATAAATCACACGAAAGCTAGAAGCTAAAGAGAAAGAGACTCGGTAACGGGCCAATTCATCCAGTTTTCTGTTATGTAAAATTTTACGTGAATTTCTCGGTCAAAAAAGAAGTTTCGAACCATAACGTTGGCTTTCAGAAAAAAACTACACTTTTTACGTATCGCAACAACAAACAAACAGACTAAGATTGGATTCTAAGGGGAAAAAAAAGAAAAACAAGAAAATCACCCTTCGAGACCCCCACAAGCTACGTTATCATGTGTACACGGGGACAAAAGTAGGGAACGCCCTACGTAAAAAGGTAACTGAGGTAATGGGAGGGGGAAATGTGGTTGAGGTGGTTAAGGAAAATAATAGCCAAATATCTATTACACGGAAAAAAGTTGTCGTGAGTTGGTGCTACAAGCTACAGTTATCACAAGGCTGTGTGCGTTCGATCGGTCAAAAAATAGTAATCGGTTGCCATATTGTTTTTAGCCTATATTCTTTTTTCTGGTCTTTTTTTTAAAGAGGCAGCCAATGAAAAACATCACATCCGGAAAAGGATCATTTCATGGCAGATTTGAGCACATTAAAAAAATAGGAAGGACTAGGGTGATAAAGGAGGATCCACATTCTCCAGAATCCCAAGGCCCAGGCCACAAAACGTTTTGCTGCCCTCGAATCATGGAGAGGCACCAACCACGAATCAGTGTAATAATAATATGTTGCGGGGAGGTTTTTGTGCGAACATGAGCCAAGAGGAAATAAAAATTCCAAAAAATAAAATAAACGGAAAATGCTGAGAATTTCAGTCATATTCAAACATAGCTTCCAAAAAGCTAGTACCAAATAACCCACATTAAGATTAGCCAATGTTAAAAGTTTTAGGAAACGCATCAAGTCAAACACTGGTCCGCAGACAATTTTTAAAAAAAGTATTCCCCGCCAAACACAGGCCACGCAAGTCCAGTTTCCCACATTCCCAGCGTTTAAACGGGACCACAAACACGGATTCCACAAAGCAACTAAGACGAATGTTTTTTTATGGTGGTTTGTGTTTCCAACAATAAGTTCGCGAAAGTGGAATGTTTTACAGAGGTAACTTTCAAAAAAACAAAATGACAAATAAAGGCCATGCAGCCACAAGTTCTCTTGTATTTCTTTACGCTACGGAAAGGTTTCGTCCCCCAAGAATAACAAGCCTTATCTTACTGGCGGGCTTACCTTACGGCTGTTCTACAAGCTAGCAGTAGATGACTTCCGCGTTGCGAATCGCCGTGGCCTGTGTTGTGTTCTAATAACGACCAATAATCATAATAACAATAATGGTCCTTCGTATGTTTTTTTATCTCCTGTTGGCTCGTTTTCACCACAATTTCAACTCGTCCACTAAGATATCAACATCAACTCTTCTCTGAAGGTACAATGAAAGTAACTTGGTGCCAAAAAAACCTGCCATCGCACACCGAACACTTCATTCGCAATCATCACAAGGAGTCACAACAAAGAAAAAGTTCCACCGGTGAAAAACTTAAAGCGGGCAGGGAAATGTCTCGGGAGACCACATCTCCCCTACTCAACTTTCCATGGCTAGCATTCATTCGACAAGAAACCCAAAGGAATGCTGGGCTTAAGTTCAATCGCCTTTAAAACGCTTTCTTTGCTTGTGACTGGACCCAAGTTTGTAGCAATTATGTTTTTTTATGACACGTCAACTAAAAAAATCGAAAAAGGAAAAAAAAAGTTCATGCACACCTCTATTTTGCGTCCCTCAACCACGGTGCCATGAAGCTTCTCTCGTGCGCGGTCGGCATCAGCACTACTTGCGAACGTTACAAAACCGAACCCCTGCATGCCAAGACACAAAAAGAAAAAAAAAAGAAAAAAAGTAGAAACAATGATCTCTCTCGTTTCCAGCATGCGTCGGCGATCGAACTTTGGTCAAAGTTTTGTTTTCGAACATTGCGTTGCTTGCTTGGCTTGCTTACGGAAGTCAATTTGGGCATTAATTCAAAGAGACAGAAGACAGATGGCGAGAGAGTAAGAGAGAGAGAGAGAGAGAGAGAGAGAGAGAGAGAGAGAGAGAGAGAGATGGAAAGATTTCAAAATCGAAAAATTACACTCGAGTCAACAAGAGTACACGAAATCGACAAGCAAGTTTCCGGACAAGAAAACTTGCCTAGCTGGATGAATTGTTGCTGTTCAAAATTGGCAGCTATAACAAGGTCAGAAGGGGGGTGAATTCAAAGAAAGGTATCGAAATGGGGGATGAAGGTAATGTATGTCGCTTTTTTTTATAGAGAAAAGGTATTTTGCGCCAGGCTAGTTAATTAAGATGTCAACGTTCATCTTGCACAAGGGAGGCGGCGTGCAAATACATTCGTTTCAGGCCGGTGTAGAAGGCACTAGAAATTCCAGGTCAAAATTAAGTAAACAACAACGACACCCAAACTAGCCTCGCCCACGTTTTGCAAATCCCCCAATGGCCGAAACCTATACTAAGATATCAAGCACCATCTTCTAATCACAAGACGAGAAACAAATTTTAAACTTAATTTTCTTACTCTAGGAGTTCAGAAAACACATTTAATAACATGTGATAATTACTAAATCTTTTTAAACTTTTTTTAGTTCTTCTGAAACTTCTTTTAAGTTTTTTTACTGTTCTAGAAGAAATGTGTCTAGTATTTACTAATAATTATTTAAAACCGTTAATGTTTTATATGTTGACAACTTCTAAGTTTTACAATGTATACTTGAAATTTTTAAAATTTACTTAAAATGTGTCACGTTATATAACTGTAAATTGTTATTATTGTTTCGCTACCTCGAATCACAAAATGGCGCTTGATATTTTTAAATAAAAGGAGGTCAAGAATGGGTCAGGAGATGTCAGGATGAGGTTAAAGACAAGGTTCAGGTTTGGTAACAGGTTGTATTTTTAGTAAGGTCAAACGTAGGTCAAGGTAACAGGAAACACAACGGGATGTATAAAAACGAGCAATGAAACAAATAAATTAGCATAGAGATTCCCAGCAGCAAAAAACTGGGACATTAAAAAGGTTATTTATTAGCGTTTTGGTGCCAGTGTTGTGTGCGCTTTTGTGAAACAGGGGAGACCAACCTAGCAGGTGAAACTTCGTCGTTTTCTGGCTTCGGTTATCCGTTGCTGCAGGTCGCGCATTTAACGTTGCTGTTCTGCATTTCGCCTAAGAAAGGAAGCTGTCGTAAAGTTGTGACAGTTGCCGATTTGCCGCGCCGTGGAAAAACAGGGGGAACTATTGGGGGGATTCATGACATTTCAAGCTGCTCCGGGGAGTTGGTGCTGTGAAAGAAGTTATGAGTAGGAAACAATGGATGGGAATTACCACAGAAACTTGCCCATTGAGTTCATTCGAGAGACGGAAGTTAAACGAAAAAAAAAAAAAAATAACATGGGTTCGCCCAACACAACCCTTGCAGTTAACATCAAGCTGATAGAAAATTATATCGAACAGTGAAAAAATTCCCGCTGATTAACGAAGCGATTCCCGTCTGTAAAATTTGGAGCACATGACATCTTTTATGCGCAACAAAAGAGCGCTTAACTAACGAAACCCACTTGGACTTGAAATGTAAGAAATAAATCTTCCTCTCCGTTTTTAGTCGCACATTACGGTCAGACGTGAAGCGCTTCGTTTACAGGATTTTTGCCAAGACAGTTTATCTCCCCGCCTTCGGTTTTTGCTCGCCAAATCATTCTTGGCTAAGCTGGAGCTTATTGTCCATTTGACGACGTGAAAGAAAACGACGCTCTGGCCCCACAGTAGTAAACCGGTAGCGGGAGTTTGCATAAGCTGTCTTGTTTACAAGGTGGTTAGACCCAATCAAGTGGGCCATTCACAGCCAACGCGTTCAAGAATGGCAGGAAGTAACGAACAAAGAAAACCCAAGCATTACCTTGGAACCGCGTTCATTGAAGATAATTTCCACGTCCAGAATGGTGCCAAATTGCTGCAAGGGGGGGGGGGGGGGGGGGGGAGAAAGAAGAGAAAAGACACAAATGAGTTCAACATTCTTCAGAAATCCCACACCTTTTTGTAACTCTATCAATATTACAAGAGCATAACACGCATCCTGGAACTAACTACTTCTACCCCGTGAACTACGAGCGCAAACACCCTCGGCCGATCAATAAGTTCCCCACAGAATTGGCCCTTTGTCTCCTACACACCCTGGGGAAGACGAAGCGTCTTCAAAACCAAATAGTCAACTATTTTTTTTCTCGAAAAAAAAGACACTACAACAACTTAACAAAAAATACGACAGGCTGAGCTTTACTAGTTTGCCCCGTGACTCGCCCACAGTGAACACAGGAATCCTGGCTTTAAGACACCCTTTTACTTATACAAGCCGCTTTTTCTTTTCATGTCTGCTGGGCTTCTTAGAATGTGCACAATCGACCTTTAAAAAAGAAATAAAAAACTTACTTCCTGTTGGCTTAGAGCACGGTCTGAAACTATGTCAGAACTATTTTGCAAACTGTTTATTTTCTCTTATTAACCCCTCGATTCTACCCAAGTGCCGCGTTCTCCCGATCCCTTTCACTCGGCTTTGGTTTACAAACACTGGAGCCATTCTATAATCAAGTTTCGCTTTAAACAATCATGATTACAACGCAAACGATTATTAACTGCATAAATATACGTGGTATCTGTTCTTTACCATGGTCCCTTCCGTAAGGGATTGTAAAACAGCCCTAAAAGTCAGTCACGAAAACTTGAAAACTAATCGCCGCACGTAACGTGCACTTCTTCGGATATAACGGACACGCTACATTAGTTAAACCGCGCATAGACTATCCACCACGTCAAAATGCAGTAAAATATGGCTATAATAAAGCGCCCCCAGAGGGATATCATCATTGTTCGCTATACCCGAAGTTCGCTCTTTCGGATGCCATCTTTGTGCATATCCAAACCGTATCCATAAAATAACTTTTGGTTATAACCCAGATACGGTGAGAATTTAGTGAAAAAAGTAGATTCTTGTTATAACGACATCCTGAGGTACATCAAAACTGTGCTATAGATACCAAGTTCCATATTTCGGACGTCTGCTCTTTAGAGTTTCAAACCACCCCGGTAAGATTGCAAATCTCATTAAAACCAGGGTTTGTGACAGCCAGCTTCTACATAATACAGCTCGTTAAGGCCCCGGTATACGCAAACCCCTTATGGGCGAATAACATGGGAAGATTTCAGACATCATAATTTGAAAACGGTCAAAATTTCAAAGATATTGTTTCGATAGTAAAGTTGCTATTAGTGATGACTAGTACACAACATCGAGTTTTTGTGAAAAAAGGAGTTTGATAAATTTGTAAACTTTGACTGAATGTGTGCTACGTTCTTATTATACAGAAAAATGGAAATCGGGCAATGTAGTGCCCTAGCTCTGATTTTTAAAAGTTTTATGATAAAGAGAAAAAAGAGATCTGTTTGGTAGTTTTTGTGATATTGTGTATGAAATTTCAAGGTTTTGTTTGATTTTATTATGCTTTACCGCTATCCAGAGTTTCTGTTTGACTTCGTTTTGCTTCTGTTATAAGTCACTTGGGCAGACCTACCTTCTAAGAATAAAAGCGTGTCCCTATCTTTTATTTTTTAAAAATTTCGGAAGTTGCGTATACCGGGGCCTTAACAGCGAAATCTTGTTAACTACAGTAAAATCTCGCTCTAAAAGGTACTTCAAACTTGTTCGGAATATCCTAAATTCGGTATCCCGAACACTTTCTCAGTAACACTTACATAACTCCCGTCTACTTCCACCATAATGGCCGACCTCTCGCTGTCACTAAGGCTCGTTACAGCTAGACTATTGCGTAATAGATTGTACGGCCAAAAAAGGAGAACCATTACAGTGTTTGCTCGTTCTTATACTGCTACTTCGCGAGTGCGCAGCCAGAGAAATCAATTACACTCCATCACCCGCTACAGTGTCTTTTGTTCTCGAAATAAGGTTTCTTTGTTATGTCGCTGAAACTCCATACGTCTAGGCGATGGCCGGCTTATTGCATGGCTGCATAAGAAAGGAGCTGTTTCCTCCATTTTTTTTTCTGTGTGTGTGTCGTTGTTATGATCCTTAAATCGATATCTCGAGAAAGGGCGTCGCTGGGGTGGGAGCACTGCATAAAACAGCTCCTCCACGCAACCAAACAGGCAAATGTGCAACTTACCCCAAACATTGCCCTCAGATCCGGATCCCGGAATCGGAAGGGGATATTGGAGACATGAAGTCGCTTGGGCGTTTCTTTTGAAGAGGTACTGGGTGTTCCGGCCGCGCCGGGCACGGTGGCTCCGCCCACCGCGCCTACTAACTGTGTCCCCGCTACTCCCGCTAACGGACTGCTGGATGACGTAATGGTAGGGATGGAAGAGACCGACGAGGCGGGGACCACGCCCTGGGCAGCGGCTGCTGCCACCGCGGCAGCCTCGGATTCACTTTGTTCGGTACCGGGATTGACTGCGGCCTGGTTGGCCAACGCAGGATGGTTCAAATGTGCCATAGGATCGGGTCCAACCCCCAGTTCGGCCGCTGCTGCTGCTGCAGCGGCCACCGCCGCGGCGGCCGCCGCTTGGGATTCGTTCCAGAGTTGGGTATAAGCGGCGGCTGCCGCCGCTGCTTCTTCGGCGCTTGGCTGTCGTGCGCCCGCTTGTTGCTGGGCGGCGTCTAAGCTAGGGTTGGTGGTCTGGCCAGTACCGGTAGGTGAGGCCGCTCCGCCTCCTGAATCCTTCTCCAGCTTGATGCCTGTGACGCCCATGTTCACTCCAGACACGCCTACCGTCTGTGGCATCCCCACGCCCACTGGGGTCATCACTGAGCCCGGTAACGTTCCCAAGGGCTCACCACTGGCGCCATACTGGTATGGGGCCGCCATCCCCGTTTGTACCATGTGCTATAAAAAGACAAGACAAAAAACTCTCAGTTAATTCTTCGTTCCAAGAGACCAACGTGAATAATGACCCAACAAGCATATTCACAGACCACGGTCAAAGTTCCACGCTCTGTTGGCCATTGATAATTAGGAACAGGTGCTGGTTATGGACCAAGTGGCCTGCCGTTTCGGAACTTGTCCCGACATTTTGCGCTGACCAACGGATAAAAACCTTTCGGAAAAGTTTTTGCGGTTCCGGTGAACTTTCCCTGCCTTGAGACTTTCTTAACATATTGGGAAATCATGTGAAGAGTTGCATGCCAAAGGACGTTCCATGCCACCAATCACGTGCGACGGCCAGGAAAAACTCTGCCGAGTACCAACCGTCAGGATGCAATTTAAGTCCCGAGCTCGAGGAAGAATTCTAATCTACTTCGCCCAAAAAGTCTTTAACCCCTCAACAAGGATTCCTTTTTTCTTTCTCTCTCTTCCTTTCTTTGCTTCTTTCACCAGCAAAGAGTTTCACAGTTGCATTCAATTGAAAGCTTTTAAACTCGACGCGAAGCAAGCCTTAATGAAACGTCTTTCCAAGGATGGGGGGGAGGGGGGGGGGCAATGAAAAGCGACGCAATGGCGGTTGCCCTAGCAATTTTCATGAGATTTTCCGTCTTCCCAATTCCCCCAACACCACGTTGCGCTGCTGTTCTTGATGAAGAAGACAGACAGAAGAGAGCCGAAGCTGCATGGCAACACACGGGTACAGTAACACAGTCTAATTTTAAAATCCAGACCTCCCTGCGCACCAAGCCCCAAATACACGCTCTCAGACCTATGACGTCAACAATTCCGTAACCCTAGACAAGATTTTACTAGCCACTTCCCCAAAACGAACCCAATAATACGTTCATAAAAACCTACTGCTCCCCCAACCTTAGGGTCACTACTTCCCAAGGACAATACATCTATATTGATTGCTTTTCCAATACTAGTCTTAACTAACCCCTCGTTTCAGTCTTCTACACCCCGTCATAAAATAACACTTCAGCATTTATAACCTACAACACTCCTTGGTGCAATCTATATTTTTAAATTCTCAACTCGACCTCTTCTCCAAATTTCCTTCTATTAATTTCATACCAATCTACTCCTCTCTACAATTTTATTCAATTATTTATCTATCTAATCATCTAGTCTACTGTACAAATTATACCAACTTCCCCAAGAAACTTAAAAACTCCCATCGATGAAAAAAATCCTTCTAAAATGGAGGATTTAACACATAAAAACAAACCTCTCGTGTCCAATATTCTACCTTAATTCCACAAAACCCCGTTATTTTTTTGCTTTTTCGTGTGTTTTTTAGGGATTTAAACAGCAACCCGGGTAAAGTTTTGGGCGTGCTATGCTACAGGATGGGAAGTCCGGCCAGGGACGACTTTGGATAGATTCCAGATGTGGCTCGCTAAGCCAAAGCGAGGGAAGAGAACAAGTTCAGCTAAAGGGGCCCCAGAGTCATCAAGCATAGCGTCAATGAGCCCCCCCTGCACAGCATCCATCTGTTCCACACATGGTCCGAATCTGGGCCAGTTCTTCCCCCTCCCTGACTCTTGAGAAACTCTCTCTTCAACGCCACACCGCCAGCCTCCCAAAAGTCAGGGAGGGATAAGCGAAAGGGCATTAGGAAGTCTTGCAAAAGGGAAGCAAATGAAAAGCGAAAAAAAGGAGTCAGAAAAGCAGAAGACTTGAAGAAACCCGCGGTTATAAAAATAAACTGGAGCATCCTCTCTCGCTCAACTGAACCGACAGCAGCTTCGCGTCAATCTTCACTTCCAGCTTCTCAAATCCAGACCCAGACTGTGAAATATGGAAGCCGTGTTCCATCTCTGCTGGGGCTTAGGAGCGCAGGGAGAGAATGTCACAAACTTTGCGAGGGCGCCAGACGCCGATGAATGTATACGCAAAGACAGGAAGGTAACCATTCTTTTTCTTTTTTCTTTTTAAAACATTGTTAACTTTTTGGCCTTACCGGATAGTACAACTGTGGCGGAACAAAAAATGCTCCTGAGCCCCACAGTTTGGCTGCTGCTGAGAGCTCCGTGGTAGAGAATATCTTGTTCCTTTGGGAGATAAAAGTAATATTTCCAGCAGCGAACTTTGTGGAGCTTGTTGAAAATTGGGCAAAAACCGTCTTGTTCTGGGTCTCAACACACGAATACAATTCTTCCCAAAGCCTAACAGGGGGGAAACACTGTAACAATTTCAGTGGAGGGCAATAAATTAAAGCACCGGGGTTTGCAGCTTTTAATTAGGGAGTAACTGTTCTCGGAGACTTTTCGCGTTGCTTTTCGTTCCTTTTTTTCCCACCCATAAAATAAGGTCAGGGGAAATAGCGAGCACAAGCTTAGCGCGTACTTCTTGGCAGGCAACGAATGTCTGATTCGATCGGCCAACATACACAACACACTACCCGTACCCCCTCCTCCGTCTCACACAGAGCTAGGTCAGAGGAAAAAGGCGGGGTTTCTCCCTCACTAAATCCGCCCCTTTCTTCGCACCGATGAGCACAAAGACGGTTTTTGGCAACTCGTCCAAAAGGGGATGTTACTCGCCACCGAAAGAATTAAGGTATGAGAAGTGAAAATTTCGTCCACGCAAAGAGAAAAAGAAATAGACGGCCTTTCATTGAAATATGCTATGACTTGTCAATTTGCTTAAGCGCTTTCCAGGTATTTCGTTCGCCACATCCTTCACTCGCTACCCAAAAGACCGAATACGCGACTATAAGACCGAATTCACGAGTGTCACAACACAACATGTCATTAAGGTCTGGGAGACATCGATTCATTAGCAAATAACACGTTTCACGCTGTCATAGTGTTTTTTTAGCAGCGAGGTAGGGCGAAAACCTAACAGAAAACAGACTTGTGTGGGTGACTCCGAAGCACAATACACCACGTCGATCTAGTCATGCGTTCCCCGGTCGCACGAACCAGAGCGGCTGGTTCCTAAAGCTGGCAAACTAATGAAATACCAATGTGGGAAACTTTACCAGCCGAAATATGATGGACGCCAAAATATTTCCAAGGTTCCCAGCCTGCGTTTCCCTTTCATGTGGCCCGAAGGTTCGGTTTAGGCCCCGATATTTATGACTTTTTTTTACCCACCCCAAAAAAGGATGAGGAAG
Organism: Triops cancriformis; assembly: GCA_020615345.1. Lineage (NCBI taxonomy): Eukaryota > Metazoa > Arthropoda > Branchiopoda > Notostraca > Triopsidae > Triops > Triops cancriformis. The sequence continues at coordinate 142,333 of JAHZNP010000051.1, read as the reverse complement.
CGCTCAAAGCTCTTTCGAAACCTATGCTAATTGAGGAAATAAATTTGTGTTGAGCTTTTAAGCTTTAGAAACACGTTTTCCCCTGAATGAATTTGACGTGGTGTAAATAAAACTTTTGCGACCGAAAAGAGTGGGCGAAAATGACAAGCACTACGATTCTGCGGGGGTGGGAAGGGGGAGGATACGAGTAGCCGGGGCTTAAAACCCCGGGAGGCTGAGTATTGATCTTCGGGGGTACGGTACTGTGTGTATGCCGTTGTGTGTATGTGTACATTACGCCAGGAGGTGTATGTGTGGACAGATAAAGTAGGCTATCGCGTTCTCCTACTTCTTGCACGACGGCCACCGCAGAAAAAGGCTTGAATCACACTTGGGCAATCTCGTCTAAATGTGGCGCAATATATACGCAAAACTCCTCACAATTACAGTTACGCTAACGCTATGGAAAGTCTCTCGAGGCCAGTTTACTCCCTAAAAAGCCTTTTCATAAGTTATTTACTGAATATTTACAGTTACGACACACGAACGTCGTGACGCTCGGGCGAAACACTGGGGCTGTTACGAAACGTTTTGGCCACAACAAATACTGCGAGTGGGTTTGGAGTGTTTGTTGTTTAGCTGCTCCTTTGGCAACTAATTGGACGCAAGGGTACTTTTTTAACACTGTAATAAACTTGAGGGGCAAAACGAACAAGGCGTTCCAAGGTAACGACGAGCGAAAACAACGCGTTTCAGGTTCACAGATTTTAGGATGCCAGTGACCTCCTCTGCAGAAGAACCCCAGACTAACACGGTAGCATCCCCCCCAATGCAGAAAAGGGGCCGCTTGGGGCAGTATGGCATACATAGGACGCGAGCCACGGCTCATCGTCAGAAAACGACCGCGCCGTTTGGTGGGGGGCAAGAGCGTCGCGACGCTGTTCCCTAAGCTGTAATACTCTCTAAAAAGAGTAGACGAAGGAGAAGAGGGGAAAGAGAATAGGATAAGAACTATAGGAAAGGGAGAGGAATCGATCTTTCACTACCCCATTTTGCTTCCTACATCGATTCACCCCTTCTATCTCCCCCCTACCCCTTCGCCCTCCGGCAGAAGACGTTTTATCTTCCCATTTTTACCGCTAGGTGACAGCACCAGACAGTACGGGGAACTATTTCCAACGCTCTTTGTGATCAAAAGCGTCACGGAATTCTAGCGATGATTATTACATTTAACACATCCTAAATAGGACAGAAAATTGAAGGCTTTTCTATAATTCGTCCCAAGTACCGTATTTCGCGTCAACGGGTGAAAAGAAATATAACTGGATTTACGGTTGATAAAAGTGCAGATGGCATGGGAAGGCGCTCTCAAAAAGTCCGCATGGGGAGAAAATTGCTAATACACGTGCAATGAAAATTCGCTTCCTCGCACGAGTGAGTCTTTTTCACTTTCACGCTTCCACGCGATATGACCGAGTAAACTCATCGCGCAATTACAATGACTTCACGGTCGTACGCGGAGTAACGGAGTAAAACGCTCGTGGCCTGAAATGCAAGTCATTTTGAGGACATAACAGTGTACCGTCTTTTAAGACCAATTATAGGAATAATTATGCACATAACATCGCCTAGCAAGGAAGTTCTACCGTGAAATTGGATGTATGCAGTCTGGTCGCCCGGGGAAAGAGCATTTAACGAGGTGAATACAGCACTGCGCGCGGAGCAGTATTCTAATGCACCAGCTTGATCACACTGCCAAGTTGTCCAAGTTCTGCCCAACTATTACTGCAAAATCTCCGTTGGGATTCTATTGCGTTCCTAGGATTATTTAAACTACAGCGAAACTTACCCAAATAGCTCTATTTAACTCGTCCCAATCTTCGTCATCATTGTCAACTACGGAGCAGGATTCGTACGACTTATAACTCGCATAAAACATGGTAATGCTTTTGTTTTTACTACGACCGCAAGACGTTTGTATACCAAGTGTATACAATTGGTAATGAGAGCAAAACTGAACATTGAAGAAAACCTTCGCGTACGCTGAACTGCTGAAAAACGTTCGATTTTTTTTGGCGAGGGTCTAACGCAAGCAAGGTCATACTATTACGCAGCTAAGGTATACCATAGAACTATGCCTGTCCCCAGCGTCGTAAGTATCAACTTACAAGGTAGGACTATGGTCTGAAGTCGATGTCTCTTACTTTCGAACATTTTTTACTTCGCAGACGATGGAGTTTCTCTGTAAAGCTTTCCACTCGAGATGCATGTTCCTACAACCAATTGTAATCCCATCACGCTAACGTTAACTTTACAATTCTCTATTTTACGTTTTATCAACCAATTTTTATTTGTCGTTAGCTATCGATAATATTCTGAAGTTATACACTGTAGACTTTATTCGTTCTCTGCCATGGTGTTTATTCCCCATTAGGGTGCAGGATTAGTCTCATTGAAGCGCCACTGTAGTATAGTCCTGCCATACTGACCCCCAGCGCATGGTAATCCTCCATGATCATGGCAACACGAGCTGGGGAACAGCACGGGCATATTAGAAACTCTTATTTCAGTAGCGCCTCAAGTGGCACAACCAAGAACCGACATTTGGCATAAGTCCTATTATGACTATATTGAATACAGTCCTATATAGACCTTTATTTATTCTTCCAGTATATTCCAGTACAGTTCAAATCGCACTTGTGTCAAGCTCACGTTAAGTGGGGTCAAGCCCAAGCTTAAAGGGCAATGGACACCAAAAACATATATTGAGATTTTCATGGATTTATACAGTACACATTATTCTAAGAAAAAAGAATTTTGTTTCAACTTTTTCTGACCAGCCGTTCATGAGATATTTACTGACAAAGTTTTGGCATTTTCCCGCCACGAAAAAGCGTGACGTCATTGGCGGTCGTAGCATAAGTGGGGCTTGCGGGCGCTTGCTTTTACACGGTGCGCTTAGGTTTCGTCTTCGTTTTTCTTTATTTTAAAGTAAAAAAATGCTAACAAGCTTCCAGCAAAGATAGATAAACATACCGGTAACTATTTTGCTGCTTCCGTGGATAACATCAGTGGAAGATAGGGTGTAGGGATACATAAATATAAATTAATAAAATATATAAAAAAAACTGACTAATCTGAAATAAAAGGCTTCACCCAGTAGAAAATTTGTTGTTCTCTATTTTCGGATAAGTCAGCGGGAATCAATTTTCAGAATAATTGTTAGCCATAAAAAGGGCTTTTTTTTTGCACGCAAGAACTTGTGTCAAACCTGTTTCTCCTACCACGAAAAATTCAAACTGTACTTGAAAAATTTAATAGCCATACTTACTGCAGATTTCAGCTACAAAGCAACGTGTTACTGTAATACTCGCAATGTAATTTGGCTCTTTCGTTGCCGACTTTTCAGGCTCGAAAGGCTCGAACTAGTAGGCCTGAACACAATCCTTTCTAACTAACGTGGGAATTGAAAATGTGGGGTCCCAATCCGTCCCTTCGTCCTCTGTGATGTGCTTTCCTTCTGAATAACTAAATTCGTCTGCAAATTCTGCCATTTCACTTTTTTAGGAACGTTTTGCACAACCAAAACACAGGTCTGCGGTGCACCAAGGAGTTGTTGTGCACCGCATCTACGTCATTGCGTCACGCGACCGCGCTCAGCCAATAGTAAAAATCCAAAATTTGAATTTCAGATTTCGTATTTCTTAAATATCTTCGTTATTATTTCGCACTTGAGAAAAAGAAACATATATCTGGGAACTAGATTTTTTGCACTTTTTTATAAGACGAAGTTGTTTTTTGGTGTCTATTGCCCTTTAACCTTGACGTCAGCCTAATGACCATTTCAAGCCCTAATCATCGTAATTCGGGGCTTGGTCGAACTTTATATAGACACGAACCTGGTTCAGACCCAAACAGAGCGGACAGTCGACTTATGATTCGATCAACTTTCTGCTTCAATTTACGCGCAATGGCGAACCCGGATTTAAAGGACATCACAGATAAGGTCTCAGTCATTTCCCTTACATACGGTCCTCAAATTTTGAATACATGCGCACGCGTTAACCGTGGGACCTATGATACCCCCCACGCTCTTCTATGCGTCTTTTTGTGTGGCTTTTACTAGGAAAGCAGAATAGATGTTACAAAAATGATTGTGTTCCTAAATAAATTGGTTTTCCAACTTCTGCGAACACACAAACAACGAATGTTTTCTTTCGCTGCATTTCCAACCGTCCAAACAATTTTCTGTACCCAGACACGCTCCCACAAATGTTGGCACACTTCAAAGAAATTGGCGAATTGCGTCTTTTTCGACCTCAAATCAATCATGTGGAATTTCTATGAACTAAGTGCATGCGATAAGCATGCGAGACGTTTCCGAGCAATGTGTACTCTTCACAGAGGACAGGAATATTTCTTATTTATTTCTCCGCTTGCAATAGGTAACTCCCTACTCCAAAAAAAATGCCAGACGTGCTCCGCACTTTCGAAATTGGATAGCTTGCTCTTTCCAAGACATCTTGCTCTCGAATTACCTGTTTATGACAACTGTTTCCATCCCCCAGGAGGAAATAACAAATTATCGTCACAATTTCGATTTGTAGTTTTAGTATGTTGCTACGTCGCGTTGGGCAATTACGCCGCAATACAGTAGAAACCCTCTTCTCCGGTCGCCACAGGGAAGGAACTTAGGCTGCACAAGTAACGAGAAGCCACGAAAAGCATTTAAAATAACTATAAGCTGTCATTTTGCGTGAAAATGTTTGCAGATTTACATTTTCACAAAAAAAATACTTTTTAACACGAGTTACTCGTTGCTTGATTCAGAGAAAACTTACCAAAAAGGAAAAAGTTTTTGTGGGGTCGTAATTTTGACGAAAGTATGGCGACTTAGTGATGTCATGCTTTTAATACTAATGATACGTAGCTTCTTCCGTACATTTACTTGCTGGTTACATATTCACTGACTTGAGACGCTAATAGAATTCCGCAAAGTAAAGCTGGCAATCACATTAACCTCAGTGCTAAACATCAACCAAACAGAAAAGCACACGCACAAACAATTTCTTCGTAGCAGATTCTTGCAATTAACCTTGCTGCCCATCGGAATCACTAGTCGAGACAGGAAAGTGATTCTAATTGGCTGCAAGGTGAAACTGCATCAATCCGTGCCCAGTAATTGCTCTCGTACGTGCGCCGAGAATCTCCGTCCGTTACTGTTTTAACTGCAAAAAGTCCTTCACAGGTCTAAGGTTACTTCAAGTGTTCCATTGTAAAATGAACCTTACTTTTTCTAACCCAAGATCCATTGTCAGTCGCAAGCCTAAATTACGTCTCCATTGTGTCCTATCTCGTCACATATATAATAATTTCAAAAAAAGAAACATAAACCAATTCCTAGGAGCAAACTCCAAATATAGCGCCTGCCAAACGAACCTTTCCAATGACCAAAGTAAAAATTCTCATTTCAATGGAAATCGACCGCCTTACGGACAATACTCTTAATCAGCCATCCGTACGGCCAGTTCTTCTGCTTTCTTCATGAACTTGCAATCGCAAAGCAAGTCGCTTGTTCCTGACATGGCAGCCAACAAGTTTTTCGAGTCGTTTGCCTTGCCGGTCGCACACCCTTACGATCTCTAATTACCAACAAGGCCTTTCGTTTTCTCTCTTCTTTTACCTTTCACAAAACAAGTATAAACAACGACCCACGGGACGCAATAAATTCCGCGGACCGGACACTAGGAATAGCTCCAACCAGAACACAAAAAAAGAAACGAAAGTAAAGTTGCTAACCTCACAGTGTCTAGGCGAAAGGAAGCTGTATTACCTTGCATTTCGACTATTTATTTTTCCGTCGTCTCTCTCTCTCTCTGGGCCAAGACGATAGTCGGTTCAAATCACAACAAACCCTTACCCAAAAAAGCGTCGTATCAGCACCGCTGCAGGCCTCTCTCTCCCCTTTCTGTATGCAAACTTTTGTTCCGCGCCCGTGAATTCAAATAGAAAAGCTTTTCTCCCTCCTTCTCCATCTGGTCTCTTCTTGTTCTTCCTCCGCAAACAAACCCATTTTTTTCTTCATGTTTCACCTTATTACGTGTGTGTGACCTCTGCCACAATCATTTTTTCGCAAACCCACCCACCTTGTTCTCCCATTTCTCAATCAATACTTCCCCAACACACCAAAGCCCAGCCTTCCTCCGACTCCCCAGCTGCGCTCGGACATCTTGGCTACCAGAAACAAAAGGATAGCCTACATATCGCCCAGCTTTAAGCTTGGTATTGCGAAAGCTAATTACACGACGTTCGGCGCCACTGCAAAGTTTGTTTGCGGAACGCCCTGAAAGTCCTCTCAACCCAACTCCCAGTGTACCCACGAAAACCGTTTGCTATTGCTCCTCCAGCTGTCGATGCCATGGGGATGTCTTTGTCCACTGGCTGTGCTCGCGTTTGATCGCCTGACAATTGCCGAAGCCAGCTGCTGCTTGCATCTCTCACCTTTTTACCTTTGCGCTTCCCCTCGCTGTGTATTATTGCAGCCGGTATCTACAAAAGAACACTCCATCCTATTAGTGACACACCGACGATTACACAGAAGTGGCTCGGAGTCTGCGACGCAGTATTACACAACCAGCGGAATGTCTATTATAACGGGACCCGGACCTCATTTGCATAGACAACCTTCTCAGGCATGTGCTGTGGAAGCCCAGCCCCGGCACACACATACAACTTCAAAACACCAAGAGTGAATCCCAGAGTCGGTCAACGGCATTATTGCATTCTGCAGGTGCAGGTCGCCAAAGAGTTAGCTCGCCAACAACCCATTTTTTTTAACGCCCACGGCTCTCTGCCTGAACCCAAACTCATCGCCGTGTTCATCAAAGCGCTGAGCCAGCTTCATTTTCTTAATTAGCGCAACAGCCATTCACTCTTCCGACTCTTGATGCTTCAGATTATGCAGATTAGGCCTTGTTAGTTCAAGTTGCGCGGGAGTGCAGTGCAATTACGACGCTCCCGAACACCCTCCCCACCCGTCACAAGCATAGAAGTCGTCCTATTTTCCTCAAATAACCCTCCCGACAGCGGAATTTCGCTCTACGGATGGCCGGGACCACCCCTAGGTGGACGCCCACTTTCCAATAAAGCCTCCCCCGTGTAACAACAAGGATAACGGACCGCCTCCTAAAGCCTCTTTTCCCCTCGTCGCTTTGGAAAGTCCCAACTCATATTTCTGCACATGTTTCATTCCAGGACGACGAACTAGAAGCACCCTCAAGAAAATCCCTTACAGCGATGGCCACATTGGAAACGCAGTAGGTGAACTCAACTGAAAAGGCATAGGAAGCTTATGTAGCTGTGGTGCTGATTAATACCTTGGCCTGAAAATAAAACGAGCGCTGGCCTCACAAAAAAAAAGAGAAAGACCACATACTGCAATCTTTCCTCATTGTACTGTACAAGGGGACGGTATAACACCACCAAGCAAGGGATCAATGCTTTGGTTGATGGTACCATGCTTCCGGACTTGGCGAAATAGCACGCAATTTGCTGACGTCATCCCACATTGATCCCATTTTTTAAATAAGATTCGGCCACAGCCCGGAGTTCGCAAAACGTAAAAGCTCATCAAGCGAGGGTCTACCGTTCCTTAAATTTCCCCCTCTTATTCGCTAAAAAATCCCGTATCAATTTTTTTCATCTCTTTCAATTATACAAACTCAATAACGGTATACCACTTTATCTAAATGGACAAACTATACGAGAAACTACCGTGAACCATTTCTCACTTTTTTACGTTTTCAAACTTTATCGACGGTAAAATCGAAGTTCTAGTATCCTACGGGTGTCGTCGACATGTTTTATCAAAAACAAAATTCCTAGGTGAAGAGATTCTGAATTTCTGACTGAGTAAGAAGAATAACATTATTTCAATGTCACTTGTTCGACATTCTAGCAAACATATCAGTGTAACCACTGATCAGTTAAACAGTCTTTTTGCAACCACTCACGACATTATTAGAATTGCGACGTCAAAAATACCTCTGAAAATTGTCACGTTTTTCTCTTTCGACTAAGCTTTAGACCTCATAAAACTGAACCTACATGCCCCCCCCCCAAAAAAACTGAAAATACGTGACAATGTTAAGGAGCTTTTTCCAACACTTTCCCTCCCATTTCCACCGCAAATACCTACAAAACGGGTGTAAACCGCAGCTTTAACCTGACTTACGTCCACTTCATTGTCATTACCCAAGGAAATACCCTTTTTACCCAATTTTGGGCCAACTTCCCCGGGCTCTGAGAAGCCTTGGTCTAAATAAACCTCCCCGCATTCCGATACTAAAAAAAACGAGGGTGAAGACAAGCCTGCGCGTCCGATCAATCACGTTAATGAAACTCCGACGCGTCGCTGGTTGTGTGATCCATTACATTAGCCTCGTATTACCCTGCCTACTTAAAAGCTAATTGACCAGATGAAAACCAAAGGGTATTACTTAGGCAAAATAGGTCAGGGGAAGACTTCCCCAGTACCCCCAACGCGTAGAACGCGCCCCTGGACCAGGTGCTGCTCGAGCAGCACGCGGCAGCTGCCGCTTCCTATAAACTTGCTCTCAGCGGTTTTCATGAGTCCACACACAGCGAGCATGACATTTTCTATATATCAGAACCCGTCGACTTCCGGTACTGTCCAACTCGGACCATTTGCACTTCCTAATGGGTCCCGACTCAATATACGACTGCTAACTCATGTTTCCCTCATTTTTCAATCCCACAAAGTTGTTTGACGTACGTTAAGCCTATTACTGACGACTAAAAGGAGAGAAAAAAAAGGCGCAGTACACGGTAAAAGCTTTTTCGCGTTCTTCGTAATTGACACTGACGATGGTAAGAGTAGTGAGGAATTGCCGAGCCCACAACACGTGTTGTATTGATCCAAGGTTTAACCATCAACCTACCCTTTCAGAAAGGTACCAAGGGGGCGTGGTGGGTCCTAACCATGCTAGCCACCTCCAACAGTTCCCAGGGTTAAAAAATAAGAATATGACGATGGAGACACGGAGGTTAACAAAGAATTGGCCAAAAGCAGGGGGCTATGGGGGCTGCATGTAAATCATATGGACCAGACCGAATAGTCCCCCCTCCCTCCCCGTTTGACCCCCATGGGGGATGTTGAAAGGATGGAAAGAGGAGGAGAGAAAAAGTAGACTCAGAAATTTAACCATTTTGTTCGAAGAGCTTTAGAGCCCTTGAGACACATTTTTGGCGCCCCTAAGCACTAATAAGGGACGCGAAAAAAGCTTCTCACAGCGTATTTTGTAGTACGTTGAATTGGAGGGGATTTTCGCAATGCTACAGCGACATGCGTTGGCGTATGAAGAAGCTTTCAGACTAATTGGAAATTATCAGGCAAAATACTTCAGGGATGTGCAAGTGGTAAGGGCTTTCGTCGAGCTTTCGATGAAGGACCCCTTAATGAGGTAACACGAAAGAAAGGAAACGGCAACGTGTAGGAAAAGAGGCTTCATTATGTGTTAAAACTGGAGACCCTCTTTATGTATGCAATCAAAAATATTAAGAGAGTGGGGGCGTCTTTTCTTGTTTCAATGTTTGGATTCGAATGCATGATTGCGCTTGACTTGTCTGGACCTGAATAATCAATATAATACGCTGGTGTTCGATAGGAGAGTTGGCTGTGTCATTCCCTTATGAATGATCCGTAGCTTTGATAGAGTTTCAACGTTTGGTACACGTAATTGCGAGCGAAGACAAACGCTCAGTACCGAAGTTGCGAGACGCTTTCGACTGAAAACCTTTGGCTTTCGCGGGGAAAAGTTTATTGCATGATCTTTACTTGAATAATGAGCAAGTTTGTGCACAGTATGTGGGATAAGTTACAGTATGCTGGGCTAACGAAACAACATGAAGCGGAGAAACTCTTTAGGTTACGAAAGCGTGGGGATTTGTCCTAGAGAGATCAAAGTAATGCGGTCTTACTTGATTATTGTTCACGTTGTCGCTAGTTCCGTTGACTAATGACGTTTCTTGTTTATTGTCTTGATCACTCACTATGTGTAAAGTCTCTGAATCCACTGCACTTTTGGTAGACAAAGAAGCGTCATGCGCTGGAACTTGTACACTTGCCGCCATGTTGCTTACAGACTCAACACCACACACGGAGGAACGGCACCAAGCGGCCCGAAGGGCACCAAAGCGCCAACCCGCGGACTAGGATCCGAAACTCGGGGATTCTTGGCTTCGAACGGTTCCGATGGCCTACGCAGCGCCTCAAATTCCTGTAAAATTGGAAAAATCGGAAAATGCGTCTGTGACATTGATGTATTGGTTACGGTACTCAAAACGCAGTTAAGTCAACGAAAAATAATTACAAGATAATGCTATCAGAAAAACATATGTCCGATTGTGTCATCCGTGTAATCCTTCGAGATAACGCGGGGGGGAGGGGGGGCAGGGGGGAAGCGATATCAGAGTGTCAGCAATGGAAAGAGTCGCGGACTCAGCAGTTTCCTACCAATTCTCTCGTTCTTGCAGTCTTTGCTTTTATTTCCCATAAAGTAAGAGAAGTATTTCATTGTAGGCTTTGGAAAGATTTGAGAGCATAATGCAACTGAGGACCAATATCGAAAAGTATTCGCCTTCAATTTCGATGTCTAACTGTCAGCTAAACCCCGTCGCCTCTCCCTCTCTCTTCCGCTAAACAAATGCATTCTGAAGCACAGCCATTTCTTGTTGGGTGCATTCCTCGGCTGCAATAGCTCTCCGGGTTTTCATGGTTAAAGGAACTCTTATTCCCATCCAATTTTGACGAGATTAGAATCGTGCCCTTTGGACTCAAAGTCCTTTCAATTCAGAGGTTTCCCTATTCGTCACCCAGGTTTTCTCTCACATTGAACTGCTGTATTTTTGGCTCGCTAATGAGTTTTTCCCGTCAAATAACGTGAATTTGTGTGCATATTTTCTTTTCTCACCGTTTCAACGCGCCTTTTTTAAAAATTTCTGGAACGAATATGGGTAAACAACGATATGCGCTTGATAATGCTATAACGAGGCTCAAATGATATTTTGGCACCATACGGGCAAAGGTGTGTAACGTGGGCCCATGTTCGCATTCATTTTGGGAGGTTATGCATAAAACATTAGGAACATGAATTCTTCAGAAAAAGCCATGAGAAAAAAGCACCAACCTTCAGTAAGAATGACGAGGAATTCCTTTTTGGATTTGGCTCAGATCCAAGTTTGCCTTTTTTCGGACAACCATCTACTATACACCTGATTCGACCTTTCAAGCGAAAGTTGCAATTTTTGCTGTAGACAAGTGAACAAAGTTGACGGCTCTAATTTTCTACCCTCAGAGAGCCAAAATAACGAAACTTCTAAATGAAATAAGTTGGGATGCAAAAAAGAAGAAAAAAATCTCACGGAGAGCTTAGAAGTTTGTCCTGTAGGCTGACACCAATTTAAGAAGAAAAAAAGGAGAGAAGTTTTCTACCATGCATTTCCGTTCGCCATTTTCTGGCGACCGCAAATGTATACCGCATTATGAACACCCGTGTGCAATGTGAAAGATGAGTAAGAAAGCTTGAGCGGTGTGAAAAAGAAGGTCTGAGAATCGAGACGTTAGAAAAGTGATTTATAAGTCCCAGAGAATGGTTTCTTATGTAAATGAGGTTACGATACAAGAAGACAAAAAAAGCTTTCGCAGTTTCTTTAATAGGCCCCCCGAAAAAGGAGAGAAAAAGCCTCAGCTGTGTGGGGGGAAAAAAATTAGAATTTAATGTTATCTTGTCGGATGGTTATCAATCATACATCCCCAGCTTCTTTCTTGACTGTTTCTGTGTCTTGAAAGTAAAGTATGACTCGCTTTTGCGATGAACGGAGCTTGCACGCAAAAGCTAGACACAGCAAAGCCCGAAGAACGGTAATAGGAGACCGTAAGGAGTCCGCTTGCTAAATGTCAGCATTGATTTTCTTCAGCCAAGTCAGCGAAATTTAAAACTCACGCCTAATACGCTTCAATCCCCTTGTCTTGCACCGCAGCGAAATGTTGAATAACTATACTCTACCTGGTATGAAATTCCAAGGAAAGTGCAGTCTTGCTCCAGTGCCAATCACTTAATTTAGTTCAAGTTCCCGGGCTGCAGAATTACGAGCACAGTTTCAAATCTCAACTCCCTTGGTGGTGTTGATATAAAGAATTTAACAGGCGTTTTTCTCCTTTAGGTGGAACTTCATGCGACTGAGAGTATGATCGGAGTTAACCAACACAGCACTGGCAAGCAACTAACACGGAAAGTCACGAAACCCTGGGTTTTTGCTAACGGCGGGATAGCAAGCTACACGCACGCAGCGCAAAGCATTTGTTCGAGGAAACTAGCTTCCAGTTCCCCCACAGCCCAAAGCAGAGGAAGTCGAGGACCACGGTGTTCCTGCAGCCCCTCACAAAATAACAATGTAGCCAAAAGACATATTCTGCGCAGCAGCTGTTGTTTGATTACAATAAGAAAAGCTAAGGCCCATCCCTCAGCAACACTGGTCAACCTTTTGTGAGATCGAGTAGCCTGACTCTATCGTCATTGTGTATACCTTTAATAAGCGAATCCCAAAATAGGAGAACCGAGTAATCCGAACCTGGCTCGTGGAACTAATAAACAATATTATACGACAAAGAGGCTTCCTAGAATAACGCGATCTTAAGCCTCTTCTATAACCTGTTGCTATGATGTTTCTGTCGGAGACGCGAATAAAAAAAAGCCGGCCTAACTCCATAGCAAAGCGAGAAAGAAAGATCTTCCTGAGAAGTTGGGCTGAGCAGTATAAAAAGGTGTTACTAGCACCATGCGGAATGAATTATAAGCGAGCTCGAAAACAGTTTGAAGAGGGGGAAAAAAGCTTCACATTTGCATCCTAACGCGCCCAGGACGTTCCGGCACTCCGCATGTGAGGCCTTCATGGAAAGTTTAGAACTTGGAAATGGTAGCATTAACCGAATAATCCAGTTTTAGAACTTTTTGCTTACTACCTCGACCGGAAGAAAAGAAAGCGAGTGAAAAAAAGGGCCGGGGCTTCCAGCGAACATGACGGAATGGAGAGCGACAGGTTATCTCGCGATTTCAAAGTTTCGCGGGGATTTGTTGGAACTGGGCGAACATGAGTTACACCATAACAAGAATTATTGATTCGGTCTAGGCAAAGATGGGTCGGGACGGGCGTCGAGGCAAGCACCGGTGCGGGTAAGAGCGAATCTCGGGAGTCAATCAGGCATCAAATCTCGAGTGAGTGACAAGAGAAAGAAGGCTAATATACGTCATTCAAGGGATGGCCCCCGGTACCGTTCTTTTTTTTAAAGGTCTGTCTACCACTTTGGGCCTCGCTGACGATTTCGTTCTCCTGTTCGTGTTCGCGTCCACAACGTACGATCGATTGAAGGATATTGACTCGGTTACTAGAATATATAACAACGGATACGAGCATGTCGGGAATGGCATGGCCTTCCTTCGCTGTTTTAATCAGAGGGTAAAAGATGTAATCATCCAGTGTTGGACTCCCGGCCTCTGATGGGATACGCTTCTCGAAATCCCTCCATTCCGTCCAGGATTCCCCCCCCCCCCTTCCCATCGCCCAACACGCGACACGGGACAATGCGCAGATTTCAATTAATCCGTATTGAGAGGCGGAAGCGCAGAGCAGTGTTAAATGATATAAACCAGAGAAATACGTTTAGATTTAGTCAAGGTCTTACAACAAATCACACGCGGATATTTCTTATATTTTTATATATGTACATTGAGAAAGTACATTGATGTAGGCTATTCTTTGGTCAAATGGTGTCATGTTTAGGGGACAACGCTTCTTAAGAGAGAATTTCACAAGTTTGCGGCACTTTTCCGTAAACTGTATTTTTTCTCTTTTTTTAAGAAAAAGGTCCTCAGACAAAAAGAAACCTTGGAAATGTGTTGAACGAGAGTGAAATGAGCTGCCTCGAATGTCATTAATTGCACGGTAGGGCGTGGTGGAAGTTCCGTAGTTCCGGTCATCACAGCGACTCGACGCTTTGTTTCACTCGGTGTGCTGCAGCACACGCTTCATACATCGCGACAGGCAACACCTTGAAAAACCGTGTATGCGACGGATGAGTTAGCAAGCACCGAAACCGCTCACCCTTCTCGTGTTCCGTCTCCGCTCTGCGCTTCACGTATTGCCACCAGTTTTCGTAACAGCTCCAAACCAACTCTTCCAGGTCATGGCCCATCTACGAAGTAGAAGACAAAACACGTTAAAGCATCTTTGATAAAAAAAAAGCTGTTTCACTCCAGTACTTTGAACACCAAGTCCTGGAGCCTGAACATGAGCAACTTTAAGAAATGCACATGTCGAGTTGGTTCATGAACCCATTGGCACTCAAGCACATCGAGTCGATCATCAACTTGAAATGACATGCAAATGAAGTCCAAAATAGCTTGGTTGCACGTAGTAGGCTGTCGGAAACTTAAACGTGTAAGCACCACGGCTTCTGGCATGAAAATTCGACCTGGTACCTTACGGGAGAATAAAGGAAAGAAAAATATGAGCTGAATATGTCATTGGCATGCATAATGCTTCCAGTTCCCGCGAGAGTCTTACGACTGGCTGAGGATGAACATGACGCCAAATGAGTACCAGCGTGATCAGCCTAACAACCCAAGGAATGCAGAGCAGGATGTCGACATGGAGCAATCTGTTAATGAAAGCAATAAAACTTCCATCGTTGGCTATTAGCTGGATCACTGCAATTAAAAGTGCAATTAGTCAGGAGCATATTAAGAGAGCTAAAATGCGTCCAACCCACTTTGTTTATCAATTGTACCGCAAGGCGAAGCAATCAGGTGAAATAGGCAACGGAAAGAAGCTTCGTAAAAAAGGTCTAAGTCGCTGGAGCTTAACCACTCATTTTCTGCTTGGCATTCCATCGCAGACCACGTCGGTGTTTTGGGCAGGAAAGTCATAAAAGTTGTAAACAACTTGATGTGCCGGTCTTCTAATTCGTACATCACAATGTTACGACGTAGCGAAATTGGGCCTAGACAAACTGGTTCCTTCACAAGGTTGTTGAACAAGGTCAGTGCACTTGTAATGCGCCCAATGTAACCTGGGGGGGAACGGTTAATATACCGCGAATATTTCGCACACGTCATTTTTTTAATAAAATGGAAACGTTTTACTTCCATCCTGCCTTCCTTTAATACGGCGCAAAACCTGCAACAGAAAGGTTCCGAAGAAGTTTCCAATTTCCGTGATGACGTGCTTGTACTGCGTCTCATCTTCTTGAGAAAGTACATTGACGAATCGCTGTAAATACATTAGGCAATAACGGCTCGCTTCAGACGTTTCTTCTAAAATCACCATCTAATGATCGCGATAGGAAAAAGAGGTTACAATTCCTAACAATAAAAAGAAATCCTTTTTGAAAACACGTCTTACCAAAGATGCAGCCAAAACTCGATCCGTAGCATCCGTCACCAAGCTGTAGAAAGCGGCTTCGCGTTCGCTCTCGCAAGCTGTCGACAGCCATAAAGCTAGCTAGCGCGCCCGGAATTAGAATGGATTAAAAACTCTTTTGTACCAGGGACATTGGGGATTTCTTTGGTAATTTACCACTTTAGGACCCAGCAACTTGGCACATTCTGAAGTGGCTAAGGCAAAATGAAGCAAACATGGATGATGGGTGTAATAAGCGGTCAAGACGTTGGGATCCTGGGCCATCTGGACTTCAAGCGCTTGCAACATCAGCGCCGTTACATCGTTGGGCTCGGCTGAATGGCGCTAATAAAAAATTCTCGTCAGCCCGAGTTCGTAAAACCCACGAAACTTGAATAAAGACGACCAAAAACTCACAGCGGTTAGAAACCAGAGCACTGTGTAAAGGTACCGAGGTGCTGGCTTGGTCAGCGTGGATAATATCTTGCACAAACTC
Organism: Triops cancriformis; assembly: GCA_020615345.1. NCBI lineage: Eukaryota > Metazoa > Arthropoda > Branchiopoda > Notostraca > Triopsidae > Triops > Triops cancriformis. Next base: position 126,381 of record JAHZNP010000051.1, on the reverse strand, counting down.
TGAAGGAATTGGTCATCTGCGTCAGCAAAACTAAAGAGAAGTGATGAATTGCAAGATTAAAGCAAAATGGCTCGACAAGACTGTTACATTTCGTCGGAAGAAGACTCCATGAAGTAGCGCAAGACGAGCACACACGTTTGAGCATAGACAGGGGACGCATTGCAGTACAGGAAAGCATTCCACTGGCTTAAATCGAGTGGAACCTGAGACACAGCTTCCACGAAGCACTGACGGTCCTCTTTCTCTCCCACAGAATTTAGGAACGCTGTAATGAGTAGGGCTATAAACGTGTCCAGGGCACTTTTTCCATCATGGGCGTCCCTGAACAAGTTTAAACAAAAGGTTAAGACACACGTACGGCTGGCTCATCTTCATAATTTCTCTTACATACTGGTCAGATAGACGTAGGCGGAGCTTCAGGAGGGTGTCGAGAAACGTCTTGTTGCAAGAGACTAATGCTAAGAGGCATCGCGGAAGACTGGAATCTGTATCATAACCTGCCATCGCAGTCAGGCAATCTACCATGGCGCTCCACCAATACGGGCATTCCACAGTGCCGACATGGTTCTAATAAGGACAAAGTATGCAGAATTAGGTTCGCTCTCACAGTTGTAGGTGTTTTACCGCGAGAAAGGGCCACCAAACTTGCGCCTGGAAGTTTAACAACTTGTCCAGCATTTGGTCTTCTTCTTCTGGTCCGGAAAGCTTACTGGACCCGGGAAAGGGCGTGGCTGGGATTTGGCTGCTATGTGACTGAGACGAGGGCGAGTTACCAATACTGTAGGACGACAGCCAGCAAATTGCTTCTCCCTTGTAGCGATTCATCAACCTTTATCAATAAGGGTTTTCTAGCAAGGGAATTGAAAAGTTATAAGAAAATAAATACTTCAAGCAAGACGAAACCACCAGAAAGACGGAGGCCATGTATTGAACGTTCTCCGTACGCTTTTCGCCCAGCACTTGACTATAACCTACATCGTAACTTGTTTTTTAGTTCCCCGATGGGGAAAGGAAAAAAATTAAGGGGAAAAGCTCAGCAAAGTGTAACCATAAAAGAAACGTAATCTGAACAATCACCTGCAACGGATTCGATCGAAGTTCTGGAACATGACATCCAGTAACTTCAAGACGTTGTCCATGGGAATGGGTTTGCTGATATATTCTTTACAGAGCAAAGTTTGCAGAAGTCTGTTACCAGCTAAACGTAATTCGGGGAAAGCACTGCTGATCAAGGTGCTTACAACGGCCAGGCTCAGGTGAAATGTACTGCGTGACACGGAAAATTCTTCATACCTAGACGGAGGAGATAATCATCGTAATGCCTCACCGAATTTTTCACATTTTTACTTGGACAAGAGCGCGTTGACAAGTTGGATTCCTTGCGAAATGAGAAGTACGGAAGCGTTTCTTTCTAGTAGTAATTGCATGCAGCGAAAGAGCGGTTCGATGCCAAATTTCGAATAAGGACGGCAGAAAAAAGCGTCACAGGTGATTAGCTGGCGCAAACATAGGAGGATCAATCTAAAATGGGGGAAAAAATAAGATTCCTTATCCCTAACTACTTTTCAATCATACTCAACCAGCAGAAAATTGTTTTGATAAAGAAGCTCGAACAAATGTTCTGTAATGTCTCCATTCAAGACTACCATTATATGATCGGTTTGGGAATCTTTCAACAGGACTAACAAAACGTTCAGCACTTCCACCTATAAGGACACTTTATAAGTAATTAAGATTACATGCGATTAAACATTGACGTAATCTGGTAAAAGGATTACACTATTGTATGTCGATATAATGGTAGGTCGACAACAATGTCGTTGCTTTAACTGTTCAATAGTGCAAGACTTCAGCATTTATAGAGTATTCGTTTAGCAAACAGAGGAACCATTGACGAAAAGAGTCAAAAGTCGGTCGTATTGCCCGAGTTTATTACAATCATATATTTTTTTCTTTGGGCGTGAGTCTCAGAATGACCACAGATACTTTGGACAAATCAGACCGTTTGATCTGACAGGACTCATTGAAGTCTCATCATTTCATAAGGTAATGAATGGCTCGCAAGAGATGGGATACTCCACAGATCAGGGGCGTATTTAGGGGTGGGGTGGGGGGGTTCGAACCCC
>JAHZNP010000051.1:0-124155 GCA_020615345.1 Triops cancriformis | reverse complement strand
TCCGAAGGGAAGCTCTCATTTGCATTTCGACGAGCTACAATCTATCAATACAACGTAGCTTAAGGCAGTGTATTGAATGTAGATTACTTGTAATGCAGAACTTCGGCTCATGAGAAAGGTTTTAATGCCCGGTATCAAGTTCAGCTCTTCGTCTTTATAAAGAAAGATTTCTTTAGCCTCCTTCCTCGTGCCAATTAGGGCGATAAGCTCTAACGAAACGGAATGAGCTCCAGAAAAAAGGCGCTAGGAAATTAGGAGCAGCAAGGCTGCCAAAGACGTTTTACTTAGGACACTTGCTTCTGAAATTCCGATTTCTGTGACGCGCAGAAGGCGGCAAAGTTTGGTTGCTATGTTTGCCACCATTTCCGGACTACATAAATCCAAAACCGGGTCCTCGTCTTGAAATAACACAGTGAGCAAACCAACTGATGCATTCGATAAATTTGCATCCGTACTGTTGATGAAACCCACCGTATGCTGCAAGAATTGTTCTGTAGAAGATGCGGATACCATTAACAATAGGACGGAAATGATTTAAAACACAAGTTACTTTCTTTGAAAACAAAAGATTTGCAGGACGTGTACTTTTCCACGATTTTTCTCATCAGAATTAACATGTTTGCTGGTCCGTCTCGATCTGGTTCCAGAACCTATTTAGGGAGAAAATAAAAAGAATGAGAGACGTACGTCTCCTGCTTATTTTATAGCATGTCATATGCGTAATCCGCGAGACCGGAAATTTAGTTAGCCATGAATGTGTCAAGTGAAGAGCGCTTGTACGATTCAAAGCCAGCAGGAGCTCTCTGAAGTATAAACGCGCTGCAAGCACGGAGAAACGGCAGTATAGCTGTGCCTAAATTTACCATCGACTAACCCCAGCCACGCGAAAAGCAAGGAAAAGCTGTATATACACCAATGTGTACGGTATGCATAGGTGTATGTATATGTGTCTACGTAAGATCGAAAGGCTTCGCTTCTCCTGCACTGTTGTTTTGAATACAGGAAATAAAGACTTCGAGGCTCAACGGTTCTTAATTTTCTTTTTTCTCTTTTGGCGAACAAATACAGAGAAAAAGGAGTATGGACAAGTCTACGTAAGCTTGCAAGACAAAAAGCATTGCAGAAATTGTTGGCTCCCTGTGGGCCAAAATGAAGGACGCCAGAGCTAAGAGGCCGAGAAGACAGAGAATAGGGTCGACCCTAAAATAGCTGCAGGTATTTTGGTGGGTGGCAAGGAAAGAACAGCCAAATAAGTAACAGGAAAGAGAGCAGGCGTATCGAAAATGCTTGTCGTCTTTCCATCCCATGACAATAGGTATAAAAACTCGCAATTAAGGTCGCTATGGCCGACTTTCGCACTTCATACTTGGTTTTACCTTGCTTATAACGATAATAAGCATCTCCTTGACGAGGTCGGCGCTGGAGACGTCCGCTACCACAGCTGACAAGACAGACAGAGCAGCTCTGGTGCTTAAAGGTGCCAAATCATCTCCAAAACTTGCGACGCAATCTAAGAATGAACAATCGCACGCGTAAGTTAAGTAAGCGATGGTTCAGGTAATTTACCAATCAAAAGGATGATGAGACCCGATGGCAATTCAGGCTCTTCCATGAGTTTGGCGATGATAGGCGTACTGGGTAAAAAACAATGGCCATTGTTGCGCAATACGTATTCTCGTTCTTGATCTAACTTGTTGAGTAAGCAGTCAAGCAATACTTTCTTCTTGAAAATGATAGGTTCTGCATCTGTCAGGACTTCAATCAAGCACATTATACAGAGCTCCTTCGATTGCCAATCGGGAGGATGATTGCTATGCTCTTTACCAAACGTATTCGCCGTGTTCATGTTCACTGTCCTACAGCAAATACTGAACTAGCCTGTTTAACGCTCAACAATACGAGTTTACTTTAGATTTACTTACTATAACTAGTTTTTAAGTTTGCATCTTATTATATATGTGCACATGCCGTTCATTTTCCACACTGAAATTCTTTGTTGCCAAGCCGAAACCCACGCTAACCCAAAATTCCGTCTGCTCCCTCTTCGGCTTGACCATGACCAAAAATCGAACATTTCCGTAGCCTTCAGTTAGCTCTATCCTTACGCGCGTTGTGCTTGAACTGCGGCACGCTATATATGAAGGCAATATGCACGTCGCTGACATTTTCAAAGAGCAAAGAATCTTGTCGAAAATAGCGACATAGTTTACGTCACTGAACTAAACTACGACAAAATGAGTCGGAGAATATGCTCTTTAATCTCAACAACCTTAATAGGACAGCGAAGTCCACAGTTTATCTTTTCGATCCGAAACTTTATCAAGTTTAAATAAGTATAACCCTTGCGATGGTGAAGCATTTCTGCCATAGACAACAGTTGAATCTGCAACGTGAGCGTTTGCTTTCGCGCAGTCTGGTGGAAAAAAACCTCAGAAGATAATTACGTTACGCAGGAAACAACACAGGGCGACTCGCATGTCCCGGTTCGAGAAAAAGGAGCTTTCTAGGGTACCGTTAGCTTTTTTCCGCTGTGAGATCTCGCCCGTCTTGCAGCCAATGTACGCCAGAGCCTAGCGCGAAGCCCCTCCGCAGAGGTGGCTCGCGTAAGATAACACTCGGGACCCCAGCATGAAAATAGCTCAGCTTCGTCCACTACAGGGAGGCAACCCAAGCAAACTAGAGTTCAAACACTCCTCGAAAAGAACACGTTAGACAACTCGATTGTCGCCTATCTCATGAAACAATGTATTTTTCCCGACGTTGTAAATTGCTGCAAGAGTTTCATTCTAGAATGCCTTATCTTCATTGCCCAAACGCCACTGATTCAAGGTATCTAGAAAAAATCTTCTAGAACGGGGAACAGGCGGACATTTAACAACCAATAAACATTGGCGTCACAGCTTCACGCGAGAAGGAAGGAACGATGGATGAAATCTAGCGCAGGTTTCCTCTGACTCATGACCATGCTATTTTCGATCCTGCTACGGCAAAAACAGTCTTTGCATCTGGGACTCACTTTAGACTCACTCATTTTTACATCCACTACCCGCTAATTCAGCGATCATTTTGGTCTGACTGTCACATATATTGATCACTAAATGTATTCGTAAGAGTAATGATGGACAATTTCCCATCAATTTACGTCGTTTGAAACAAAGTCGGTTGCCGCTGGTTCTTGTTTTGGCGTTCTAGGCAATGCAAGGAACACGAAATCTCTGATTGTTGAAGTTGGTCTTCCAAGTTCATTTTTATTTCTTTCTCTAGCACGCAATCCAAGCAACATTCTTTTCTCCGAACAAGGTTGACGTCACGTGACGGCATAAAGATACACCGTCCAACTGTTAACGAGCAGCTTCATCCAAAAATAATAGAAAATCGAGGACTCTTGCACATTTTGACTAAAACGGTTCAATTAGACCGTACGTAATAACACAGCCTTTCTCCAGGGCGGCATTTGCATTCTACACCCGGGATTGAGCTCATATGTCCATACATTTCTCAACAATGAGAAACGTATTTCTTCGCTATTTCCATCATGTCAACATAAGCTAAGCTTGCCTTCAGAAAGTCCAGGGCATTTTTTTTCTTAGAATCCGTGTAGGAAGGGGACAAAACGCACAGATACACAAGTCGATCGCGTTTTCCGGCTCGTACTCTTACCAGCTCCTCCCTCCCGGGGAATTCCACTGCCAGCGCCAGAGGTGTACCTAAAAAGGTAGGCCGAAAGAAAGCTATGTTAAAACCGTGTTTGCGCCGATCCCATAGCAAAGCACACAGCAAAGGTCCAAAATAGCCTCATGCCATCTCTATCTCCCTCAGCATCCCTAAGTAGAACTAAAGCTTAGCAACGCCAGCCAATGAGCAAACTCTCCGGAAAAATCGTCCCAGCCAGAAGAGGCGTGGTCGATCTTCAGGGGTTATAAAGGGACGTGAAGCCTAGAGGCAGCGACCTAGAACAGCTTTCGAACGTAAGTGACACAACATCGTAAACGAAAAGTTTAAGCTTTGGTTGCTTGAAGTGTGTAGAGCGTGGATAACTCCCAACATCATTTACCCCAATTCACCCTCCGAAGTCTCATTGCAATAGATTGAGTTTTCATTTGTGGATTAGTTAGTAATTACCAGTGTGAACCTTTTTCTGTTCGTTTTCGTCCACCAGATATCCAATTGCAAAACCCCGTGGAGCTTTTTTTAACTCAAAACCCTCTCCTTTAAAGTTAAATCGTCAACTAGAACTCACCCACCCCCTACCAACGGAACTCCACTAATTCACTTTAAAGTCTATTCCCCTTAGCTTAGAGTGCGACTGTTGGGATGAATCAGTGTTTCGAATCCAAAATGACAAGGTGAAGCTGAACGAAGCCTGACTCTTTGATTTCTTGGATTTTTTCAGGAGAGCTCTAGGGCTGTTCTATTGATAAGCTGCCGCGCGTCGTTAACGTCGTCGACTCGCACCAAAACTCATCCCAAACCACATCATTACCGAGGATTACTTTCGTTTTGAGAAAGCTTTCCAAAGTTTAAAGCAATATGCCCGGCCACGTCGTCAAGAGTAACGAGCCCGATCCCGATCCCACCGGCTACCTGTACATTTCTTTGGAACAGAAACGTATTGACCAAACCAAGCCTTACGATGGCAAGAAAATGGTCTGGGTGGCCGAGGAGAAGGAAGGTTACGTGATTGGTGACATCAAGGGAACCAAGGGTGACTTGGTTATCGTTGGGCTCCCCGATGGCGGAGTAAGTATTTTTACTATGGCCAAGTTGCAATGTTCTACCGCAGTAATGCGTGTAGAACACTGTTACCCCTTTTACCTATCACAACACAACAAACACATGACACAAAAAAGAACAACAATTGCTTAATAGGCCCAAAAAAGGCCAGCATTGTTTTTTTATTTATTTTTATTTATTGGATGATCAAAACTGATCTAACCTGGCTTTTGGAATAATCTTTGAAGTTTTCTTGGCGGGAAGGGGAAATTTTCAGTGGGTTTCATGGGTTTAAACGATGGTTAATAATTTGTTGGGCCACATTGGGTGTTGTAGGAAAAAACGCTGAAGAAAGATCAGCTTCACCAAGTGAACCCTCCCAAGTTCGAAAAGACGGAAGATATGGCCAATTTGACCTATCTGAACGACGCTGCCGTGCTTCACAACTTGAAGCAGCGTTATTACATCAAACTCATCTATGTAAGTGCCCGATGACTCATACGCTTTTCTTTTTTTTGCCGCTTCCACAGGAAAAAACCTTGAAGAAAGAACAACTTCAACAAGTTAATCCTCCTAAATACGAGAAAACTGAAGATATGTCAACTTTGACTTATCTTAACGATGCTTCTGTGCTTCATAACCTCAAACAGCGTTATTATATCAAGCTTATTTACGTAAGTGGGTCGCATGATTGCAGTATAACCCTTGCTAGGGTACTCAAACCTTACCTAAACCGATATAACTCTGGAACTCTCTAACCTGAACTATTTTTTTCGTCACCAACAAACCTCAAGAACTGCATGGAGCTTCCATTGCTTCCTTAAGTTTTATAAACAACCAAAAAAGCTTTATAGACTTTTTCTCCTGCTTTGAAGTTCTCTTAAACGAACGAATTTCAACACAAGTATAGCGCATCTAACTTCTTCAACCGTACGAGATTCTACGCTACGGATTAGTATCACATTTAACTTTGTTAAACGTCAAAACATTACAATCAAACGTCCCAAAACCCCATCTGGAATGCGGGCAATGACTTCGCAAAAAGTCGATCCAATTTCCCCGTGTACCGAATCATTCCCTTAAAAAAATAGAGTAAATTTGGACTTCATCCATTCTATCGACGACATGGAAGATCCACCTTCGAACGAACACCCCAGGATGTATTTCCCTTTGGTTTGGAACCCCCGATGGAACGTGCACGATCCTTTTGTCCTACCACCTCCGAATTCCCAATTATCCAAGCCACTGAATTAATATGTCTCTGCGTTCGTGTTACAGACCTACTCCGGCCTTTTCTGCGTCGCCATCAACCCTTACAAGCGTTACCCCATTTACACCAACCGCGTCGTCCAAATCTACAAGGGCAGAAGGCGTAATGAAGTGCCTCCCCACATTTTCGCCATTTCCGACGGTGCCTACATGGCTATGTTGGCTAGTAAGTTCATAAAACTATTAAGATAGATGTAAACAAAAAACCTTGAGCCAAGTCCGGAAAGCCAGAAATTGTGCTGAAAAACTGGAACATTTTTCAAGTTCTCTCCTGCAAAAGGGAGTTTTTGGCACGTTTGCGACGTCTCGGATGCTTTAAACCGTAGGTGACGTCTTGAACGCTCCTTTTACGGCTCCTTCTAAGCCGTTGGCTGCAGAGACTATTTCTGAACCTTCCACCGGGAAGGGGGCTCCTAATGTATTTTGGGAGTTTGCCTCCAAAGTTCCCGACTCGGCACGCAAAGCTGAGCTCTTACCGCTCAACTAGTTTAAGAATCACGAAGGAACCTCTCGACAGAACAATTTCTGGCACTTTCCCCTTCGCACAAGATCTGACACGCAAACAACCCTATTGGGTCCTTGCAATAACAATGTACTCTTATTTTCTTTCCAGACCGCGAAAACCAGTCTATGCTTATTACGTAAGTATCGCCTTTCGTCCAGTCCATTTCCTTCCTGTTCGAGACATCTCACTTTTTCAAGAATTCAACTTTTCCATAAAGCAAACCGAGAGAGATTATACGTTAACTCAGCAACCGTCACAGTTACTAGCGGAAACGACATAAAGTCTTTGAGGGTCTGGGGGTTGTAAACATTACGAACACGCCGGGAATTAATGGTGAATTCATTTCTTTTGCGGGTTTCAAACTAGTGGTGAGAGTGGCGCCGGGAAAACTGAAAACACCAAGAAAGTGATTCAGTATTTTGCCTATATCGCTCGGTCGGATAAAAAGTACCAATTTACGACAGGCGTAAGTTGGAATGACGACTTGTTTTCAAAAAGTTATCTTTTTCCTGGGGCAAACGCTTTGAACGCTTTGGGCATTGGCTGAAATGCTGGGAATCGAACCTTAAAGCTCTTTTACGCCACTCAACAATTTAACGGCCGAAAACAACAAAGCTAAACGACAAGGCTGACAATTTTCAAGCGCGAAACGGCGGCTGATGCCGTAACTTTGCACACGTAACTTAGCTTTAATTTTTAAGCGAAACACGCTTCGTTTTATTTTTTTCCTAACGTTTACTACACACGTTCTTAAAAAGCGTATAGACATAAAATTTTCCTGTAAAAAAGAGACGGGAAACGAAACCCTTGTTAAATTGCTTTTCGTCAGCTTGGCTACGCAAATCTTATGACGCTTCTTTCTAATACATAGCGGTGAATCTGGTGCCGGAAAGACTGAAAACACCAAGAAAGTAATTGCTTACTTTGCCAATGTCGGTGCTTCTACCAAGAAGAAGGAAGGCGAAGAAAAGAAGGTAACATACGCTTATTGGACTAATGAATTAATGCTAGAAGCTCTGCTCTTGCATTCGGCTGAAACTTTCCGTTTATACACGAATTCTGTCACTCTCACGAATTAACGAACTTATGTCCACTTCTAGGCCAACTTGGAAGATCAAGTCGTGCAAACTAACCCTGTACTTGAAGCCTTCGGTAACGCCAAGACCGTCCGTAACGACAACTCTTCTCGTTTCGTAAGTTTCTGAAAACCTCAAGATTTTGAAGAAAAAAATGCTAATTTCGCTACCACACAGGGTAAATTCATCCGTATCCACTTCGGTAACTCCGGCAAATTGGCTGGTGCTGATATCGAAACTTGTAAGACACACGAAACTCAACCGAACCGACAACAATTACATATCTTCTTTTACTATAATTTCCAGACTTGCTTGAGAAAGCTCGTGTCATTTCCCAGCAAAGCTTGGAACGTTCTTACCACATTTTCTACCAAATGATGTCCAACAAAGTCCCCGGACTTCGCGGTATGTTTCTTGATCTCCATTGACCCTTACTTGCACTGCAATACTGACGACAATCTCTTGTCCATCTTTTAGATGACCTCTGCTTGTTGGGTGAGGACATCTACAAGTACCACTTTGTCAGCCAAGGTAAAGTCACTGTCGCCGGTATGGATGACGCCGAAGAAATGGGTTTCACTGATGTAAGTTGAACTCCTCATAAAAATCTGCCTACGAGTCTGTATATATACTGAAGCACACGGTATCTTTGTAACCAACAGGAAGCCTTCAACGTCCTCGGCTTCACCCAGGCGGAAAAGAACGACGTCTATGCCATCACTGCTTCCGTCATGCACATCGGTGGAATGAAATTCAAGCAAAGGGGTCGCGAAGAACAAGCCGAAGCTGACGGCACTTCTGTACGTCCTATCTTTACTCAATGGAAACCCACTTATTAATGAATCTACTTTATACGATTCCAGGAAGGTGAACAGGTTGCCAAGTTGTTGGGAGTTGACGCCACTCAACTCTACAACAACTTCCTTAAGCCTAGGATCAAGGTCGGTAACGAGTTCGTCACCCAGGGTCGTAACAAGGATCAGGTACGGAAGATATGACCTCTACATACGCAGCTATTGTAATACCTCAAATGTTAGGTCGCCTACTCCATCGGTGCCATGGCTAAGGCCATGTTCGATCGTCTCTTCAAGTGGTTGGTGAAGAAATGTAACGAGACCCTCGACACCAAGCAAAAGCGTGTCACCTTCATTGGTGTACTCGATATTGCCGGTTTCGAAATTTTCGAAGTAAGTTCCGTGCCCTTTTGTCTATACTCTACAAGATTTTATAAGTAATCAAAAGATTTCAGCACACTCGGTGGCCAACCAAAAGATTTTTCAACTTAGCTTCACCTAATCGAACCACATACAGTACCAATGACAGTTCTCAGTTACCCTTCCAAATATAAAGCGTTCAGGTAAAGCGTCGCCTGCCACTAGCAACACAACGGCTAACGTTTAAATCACGGATAGAACTAGCGTTCTAAAGCTTTTAAAATGCTCCTTACCGTAGAGCACCCTGATTAACTCCGCTTCCTACAACTTTACGCTTATTCCTCTATAGTACAACGGCTTCGAGCAGCTTTGCATCAACTTTACCAACGAAAAGCTCCAGCAGTTTTTCAACCATCACATGTTCGTGCTTGAACAAGAAGAGTACAAAAAGGAAGGCATCGACTGGGTCTTCATGGATTTTGGCATGGACTTGCAAGCTTGTATCGAGCTTATGGAGAAGGTATAGCTGGCTTCTAGCTGACAACACGGTCTTAGTGGTGCATGGTTGCTTTAACACATAGTTGCTCAGTCCACTAACATACACCAGAATCGGAGATTCGGAACGCAACTTGCATGTTCACTATATATGATACAAGTAAGTATACTTCCATAAGGTTACAGGACTTTCAGCCAGCAGTTCAGGGAACAGAATCGCTCAACAACTCATCGCACCACGGAGCCTCGGCCTTTGAAACTCGCAAGCTTCAGCTAGCTTAACTGAACTTGGTGCCATTTTTTTTCTTTCAACGCGCAGTATAACGGCTTCGAGCAGCTTTGCATCAACTTTACCAACGAAAAGCTTCAACAGTTTTTCAACCATCACATGTTCGTTCTTGAACAAGAAGAGTACAAAAAAGAAGGCATTGAATGGGTCTTTATGGATTTCGGTATGGACTTGCAAGCCTGCATCGATCTCATGGAGAAGGTACTTGTTCGATTCTACGACAACTATGTCCATGTCCATGTCATCAAGTCTCGTTACTTGCAAGTCAAGAAGCAAACTAACCCTTGCTTGACCGCGCCATGCACTTCGTTGCTCGCAAAAGCTTAAGCTTAAAAAATAGTTTTTAGACAAAAAAAGCTAAATCATAAACTGAACCTTACAAACGTGCCATACGTTTAAACAGCCAACTTAAATTTTAGGATAATCTTCGACAACCGTCAGCGCGCAGCCAACAATGAACATACCGCGTCCTACGGGCCAATTGAATTCCAGGTTAAAATTTCCTAAGACAGAATCCTTAGTCATACGTCCGGTTGGTTGTTTTTTTTTATACGCAGTATAACGGTTTCGAGCAACTTTGCATCAACTTCACGAACGAGAAGTTGCAGCAATTTTTCAACCATCACATGTTCGTACTGGAACAAGAAGAGTACAAGCGCGAAGGCATTGAGTGGATCTTTATCGACTTCGGAATGGACTTGCAAGCCTGCATTGACCTTATCGAAAAGGTATTCAACTCTGCCTACGCCAACATCGCCAGCTTTTTCGCCAAAACAAAAAAAAAACACTATAAAAGCTAATGCCATTCACAGAGTCAAAACTCTCGCTAATTTCGGCCTTCAATGGCTGCTCACGCAAAGTTGACCGATCTGATTAAGCTACGCTGCTTAAACACGCGAACTTTCTACTTAAAAGCTGCAATCCTCGCGCTTTTTTCTTACTAGTCTTAAGTAAATTTTATCTGCCACAATTGACGCCTGACAGGAATTGGGACCAGCAAAGGTCCTAATACGCTGCAAAGCTCCTGCAAAAATCTATTCCCGCAAAGCTCCTACAAAAATCTATTCCCGCAAAGCTCCTGCAAAAATCTATTCACACAAAGCTCTAGATAAGTAGTCCGCGGCTTGATGTGCTTTCCATGTTCTACATTTTTCATTTTTTTTTTTTGCATGCGCAAATCATGCCATAGAAACCACGGTGGGTACGCAACTGCTTGCATATTTTGGCTTTTACTTCTATTCGTCCGTTCCAAAACTTTCCAAATTTAATGCCAAATTTGTATGCTCCGCCAACAGCCCATGGGTGTCTTGTCCATCTTAGAAGAAGAGTCTATGTTCCCCAAAGCCACCGACAAGAGCTTTGAAGAAAAGTTGAAGAACAACCACTTGGGCAAGTCCAACAACTTCATCAAGCCCAAGCCCCCCAAGCCCGGCCAGAACGAAGCCCACTTCGCCATTGTCCATTACGCCGGCACTGTATGATATTTTTCCGGAATCCGAGACTTTCTATCTCAACGGAATATTTTTTCCCCCCAAAATAGGTGCCTTACACTGTCACCGGATGGTTGGAGAAGAACAAGGATCCATTGAACGACACTGTCGTCGACTTGTTCAAGAGGGGTGAAAACAGCTTGTTGAAGGAAATCTTCTCTGATCATCCTGGCCAATCTGGTGGTGCTGTTGCAGCTGACGCTGGTGGCAAGGGTACGTTGACACATCTTCCACTCTTTGCTTTTCACATTTACAGTATCAAGACATGGATAATCATCAACTACACCCAGCGAACGACTTTTGAAGTGGGACACAAATCACAGCGATTTACTGCAGAGCATTTGAAACACCAATTAATTATGGAAATTTTCAGGTGCTAAACGCGGCAAGGGTTCGGCTTTCCAGACGGTCTCTGCCCTTTACCGAGTAAATAATCCTTTTTTTCCATTTAGCTTCTGCGATCTGAAGAACGAAAGCGGCTGTGTATACTTAATGCTGAATGGTGCAGCAAGAGAACTTTCGCTATACCGAAACGGCTCTATTGATTCTGATTAGCTTATTTCTTCAGTATAACTGAACTAATCGTGGCTGATCTTCAGCTCGGTACTCATTTTACTGTAGCTTCTGGCTTTCGCCCGTCCAAAACGTGCGACCACTGGACAAAACTGCAGATGCTAAAATACGCTGCAGCTGTTAATGATCTTTGATGGCTTTCACTGACTTTTTACGACTGGCTTCAATGTTGTCTTTTATCTCGTGCTAATTCACAGGTGGCCGTGGCAAGAAGGGTGGTGGCTTTGCTACTGTCTCATCTGCTTACAGGGTTCGCTCGCTTTTTTAACCATATCTATTTTTGCACATTTAGCACGCTTTGCTTTACTATGTCTTAACTCTTTGCCTGCTGATGCACGCTTCCATGCAAGAAATGCACGTATCAACTCACTTTACCAACTACTTTAAAAATATTTAAGATATTCAATGATTTGATCCAGTCAGAGATTCACTTTCGTTTGCTCCCTACTCCCCCATTGTCCAAAGCACGATACATAGGCCCGTCTGATTTGAAGTGTCCATTTTCCATTTTTTTATTCATTTTTTCTTATATCCCTTCTATCTTCTCGAGTTTTGGAGTGCACGCAACTTTCTCTCCAAGTTTTCCTCCCATTTTTAGAGTTTGACCACATTTCTGAGATATGACCCCCCCAGTTTGCAGTTCTTTCGCACCCCGTTGTTTCTTTTGCCGTGGAGTTTTGTAGGAATGTCCCGTTCGATCAGCAGATCTTTTCAACGACCATTTTTTTCCTCCCCATAAATAGGAACAATTGAACGGTTTGATGAAGACTTTGCACTCCACTCAACCTCACTTCATTCGTTGTATCATTCCCAACGAAATGAAGGCCGCCGGTAGGTTTTTGCCCCTTGTCCCCATATCCAGGGCCAGGATACTTTTTTTTTTTACTATCTTCCTCTTCCTTCCATTATAATTGCCGATCATTCTGTCTCTTTTCCCTAAATTCATACAAGAAAACCTCTCCGGGAGCACTGCTAGGTCTTTTTCACTGCAAACGAAACGTCTCAATTTCACTCGTTAATCTTGAAAGGATTCGTAACTTGTTCTCAAAAATTCGGTTTGGTTAAACTGACTTTCCCAGGAACAACTGAACAACCTGATGCACACCTTACATAGTACGGCTCCTCATTTCATTCGTTGCATCATCCCCAATGAAATGAAAGCAGCGGGTACGTTACTTGTCCACTTTGATCTTTCCCCCCGCAAAGAGTCTAGAAGCCAGTCTCTCGTGTTCGTCTCCCTAAGATCCCGTGTTAGGCATTCCCTGTCCCGTCCCGTATCGTCCTGTCGCGTCCCGTCTAGTCTCAATCCCCTGTTCCCGCCCCCTTTCGTTCCCCACTGATCCAGCTAATATCTAGTCACGTGAACGAGTCTACACTGTACCCTGTGCTAATTCCAACCTACCTTCTCACCTATTGTTGTCTTTTGGGATTTACCTACCCTTAGGAACAACTCAACAACCTGATGACGACCCTGCGTAGTACGCAACCCCATTTCGTTCGTTGTATCATTCCCAATGAACAGAAAGCGGCTGGTAAGATTTCGCGCCAATTCCCGCCAAGCTTTTATGTCGAGCTTCGTAGCTTTTTTTCGTTATAAAAGAAAAGAGAGTTTTTTCAGCAAAGCAAATTCTTCGGCTTCTATACCCTTCTACGTTCATTACCTCGCAAATCCTACTACCCCTGGCCCAACGCTGCTTTTTTTTTGTCCCCCTCCGTGACTTCATTCGACTAATGTGTCTATTTTAGGTGTCATTGACTCCCACTTGGTTATGCACCAGCTCACCTGTAACGGTGTACTTGAAGGTATCCGTATTTGCCGTAAAGGTTTCCCCAACAGGATGGTGTACCCTGACTTCAAGCATCGGTGAGTTCTTCTATCATTGATAAAAAACTAGAAGTACTCGCTGGTACATTCATAGTCTCTAAGTACCTAGTCCTATTAAGCTTTCAGCGTCGATCTTCTTATAACGTTTTGAAATTTTAGCCATTAGTTAGGGCCACGATTCTAGTCTTAGGTACCATACTTATTGGAACAGAACCCAACAGCGCCATGTTGAGTGCATCCATCGCCTTTTTGGATTTTTTTTTTTACATTTTTTCCAACATTAATATTTCGTAACCCTGCGACTTCCAGTTACATGATCCTCGCTCCCAAACTCATGAAAAGCGTCGACGATGAAAGGAAAGCCTGCCAACTGTGCTTGGAATCCGTCCAATTGGACGCCGAACTTTACCGTTTAGGTCACACCAAGGCACGTATCTTATATCACACCACAGCATAGGACATAGCAAACCGCTTCGTCCGTCCTTCTGCTTCTGTCACTGTCCAACGCTATCGGCTTTAGCTCGAGATCATACGTTAACGCTACATTAACTATTGCCATGATTTCTAGGGTGTACTGCGGCACCTTAGTGGTGCATACTAGCTGTGCCAATGGGCACATAGCTCTAGTTGGCTAAATTAACTCGCTTATTAACCTAACTCTTGCTTGCCCGCAATGTTCTAGTTATCTCATTTTGGGATCCAAAGCCAAGACAATTGAAGACCCTAAACAGGCTGGTGGCTACATCTTAGAGCAGACTGGCTTGAACGCAGAACTCTACCGTTTGGGACACACCAAGGCACGTTTTAAATTTTTATCCAACACATGAAGTTCTCTTGTCTCCGTTTTCCGTCCTGGTTCAACTTTCACTTTCCCCCTTCCGAGTTGTTTGATTTCTTCTCTGAAAACCAATCCATTTAGTTTGACTTCCACATTTGATTTCACCCCGGAAGAGTTTTCCAGATTTGGTTCACTTTCTTTGAGAGACTTTCTTTGCGAGATTTGGTTTCCCCAACCCTTGGAACGAGTTCTATTACTAAGCCAATGGTCTCAAAACGAACGGTAAGATTGCATGTATTCCCCCCCACCGAGAATTCTACCTATCATTCCCATCGAATTTCCACGGCCCCTTTGCAGCGATTTATCAGGGATTTTTCTCAAGCAGTATACATATAGATTTTTTTAAGTATCTATAAGAAATACTTTCAGAATTTAAACTCCGGTATACAGCGACTAAGCATCGAATAAATTCCTAGCCAACTATTTTGTACGACCGCAGTTACCGTCTCTTATGCGCCAACATCGTCAAGAACTCTACTCCTGCCGAAAAAGCTACTCAAATCATTTTGGAAACGGCCAACATAGATCCTGGTTTTTACCGTATGGGACACAACAAGGTATTTCGGCCCGCGCCGCCGTTATAACGCACTCCATAACTCAAAGCTTCCGATAGCTTTTCTTTTCACATTTTTGCTACCGTAACTTCCATTTTGGTTCAGAGCCGTAAACCGCAAAACTAAGTGCCATTGACTGAAACACGAGACCGCGATGTCAGGACAAGCTAATTAATTTGCTTTATTTCAAGTTTTTTGAGTTTCATTTTTTGGGCGAAACGTATCAACCATGACGAAATTACGCTTCAGGCGCAGTATCATTTACACTACCTAAATTTACGCACCCAAATTTTCATCCCACCCTTAATATTACCCTATTTCGACCCAACTCACGGCTTGCAATTAAGGCAAAGTAATCCAACCCATCACGCAAAAACTGCGTCGAGATGGTAAGCTTGGGGCCTCAAAGGTAGGCTTATTTTTATGTTCCATTTTTATCACTTCTATGTTGGAATGTCTTTATTCGCCGTCTTTTAAACGTTTTAGCCTATGCTCCGTTGCACGAGTTCATTTCTGCTTTCGTTTCTGTTCTGCCAACCCGACCCCTATTTCTTCCACGAAAGGCTGTTTCCGTCTCTCTAATGCGGGTTGTCCAAACAGGTCTTCTTCAAGGCTGGTGTTTTGGGTCAACTTGAAGAAATGCGTGACGACAAATTGGCCAAGATCATCACCTGGCTCCAATCTGCCATCCGCTCCTACTTCACCATCAAGGAATACAAGAAACTCCAAGACCAACGGTAATAAAACAAGCGAAACTCCACAAAATGAGGTGTGTCGTCACTGACCTCATGTCTTATTCTTATCCAACAGTATTGCCCTCCAAGTTGTCCAACGCAACTTGCGCAAATACTTGCAATTGCGCACCTGGCCCTGGTGGAAGATGTGGCAGAAGGTCAAGCCCCTCCTCAACGTCACCCGCGTCGAGGATGAGCTCAAGGCTCTGGAAGAAAAGGCCGCCAAGGCGCAAGAAAACTTCGAAAGGGAAGAGAAATTGCGCAAGGAAGTCGAAGCCGCCAACGCCAAGTTGTTGTCCGAGAAGACCGAACTCTTGTCCCGCTTGGAAGCCGAATCCGGCAACATGAGCGACTTCATGGCCAAGCAACAGAAATTGTCTGCCCAGAAGGCTGACTTGGAAGCTCAATTGAACGTAAGTCACGCCAAATACTACATTACTACCCAAAAGCACGTTCGGATGAAAATCGGCACCACAGCTCCTTACATCCTGTTGCCGACACAAAAACGCTCAATTTACATCACTTACCGAGATCTCGACAGAGATATGTTCACTGGAACTTAGGGTAAACTACTCCTGAATAACACTCGACGCAACTCCATGATTTTGGACCTTAACATTCTCAAATAGCCAGTTTTGGGGTTTCCACGTCACTGCGCTAGTAACTTAAGAAGGTAGAAGTCAGCAAAGCACGAAAATTAAATCTTTTCCCCATCTTCGAGTTACTGAAATAGGCTCTACCCGGAATGCACCCACTGGGCAAAACAAAAACAAACCTCAAAAAGTAAATGACTAAACCAGACAGAGCTAAATTTTCACCTTCGGCGCGTTAGTACTCGCAAAGACTGCAGCAATAAATCTGGAGCCAAAAAAGTCTGAAGCCATTTCTTGTCCGTCTGGAACGGAGATACATCACACGCCTTATTAGAACTTTATGCGCTAAAAATGAGTCTAATCCGAAGTGTTCCGGTGCCCCGCGGTTCTAAATATGGCTTGGCGCATGCAAAATGATTGTCAATCTTAGCCCAGGCTGCCTTCTGCAGCTGGCGTCGGAACGTCATCACTGTAGCTAAGCGAGTGTGAAGCAAATCAACACTTGGCCTAAAAAGACTCACTTCTCCCTCCTACGGACATTTCTATGGCCCTAAATAGCTTTCGGAAGGCTGTAATGGGTACTACAGAGTTGTAAAAGCATTCACATTCTCGGGGAGTCATATTTTTGCCAACACCTTTTGGGGCGCCGTACGCAGCTTGATTTAGCACTATTATTCATCACATCCGAAGGTGGACCGGTGAGAGGCGTCACCGACGTCTCCCAGTCGGCGTCGGTCGCCACTTTTGCTCTTTAGGTCCCTCCAGGTACAAGAACCAGTTCAGTCTTGGCGGAGCTTGCTTACACATCACTTTCGACGACGCGAGTGTTACCCATATTTCTTCGAGCAGCATTCTTGTGTGCGCAACTGGCAACAATTATTCAGTGTGGTTGACTAGTTGGGAGCAAAAATTTTGAGATTTGGTGTGCTCGTGTGCGCGGATAGCACGTCCTATCCTTTCGATCTAGAGCCATTTTTAGATTTTGAAGTCTTTTTTGAAAACGAGAAGAATATTGTGTGAATTTCCTTTTCCGGTCCCGAGTGTTTCAGTATTTAGATTACCGTCTCCTAGAATTTTGTTATTTTTTCCTGCGTGTGTGTTTGCATCCACCTCTTCCCCTTTAAAATCCCTTTAGACTGTGCATTTTCAGGCATGGATAGTTTAGATCAGGTATGGTTTTAGATTGTTTCTAGAATCCCATGTTTTGGTCAAAGTAAAGCTATTTCGGGATGGAGTGTGGTTTCTTTGGGTCTTTGTGGGGTTTACGTTTGGACGAAAACCCCCTTGTAGACATAATGAGCTAGTGGGGGTTTGACTCACCTCTCGCCCGTGGGCTAATGGAAAGTTTCTTGTTTGAATTATAAATACAGGATATCCAAGAGCGCCTCCAACAAGAGGAAGATGCCCGCAACCAACTCTTCCAGAACAAGAAGAAATTGGAACAAGAAATGGGAGGAGTCAAGAAAGACATTGAAGATTTGGAATTGAGCTTGCAGAAGGCTGAACAAGACAAGGCCACCAAGGACCACCAAATCAGGACCTTGAATGATGAGATCGCCCACCAAGATGAACTCATCAACAAGATCAACAAGGAGAAGAAACACTTGCAAGAAGTCAACCAGAAGACCGCTGAGGACTTGCAAGCCTCCGAAGACAAGGTCAACCACTTGAACAAGGTGAAGGCCAAGTTGGAACAAACCTTGGACGAATTGGAAGACTCCTTGGAACGCGAGAAGAAACTCCGCGCTGACATCGAGAAGAACAAGCGCAAGACTGAAGGCGACCTCAAGTTGACCCAAGAAGCCGTCGCTGACTTGGAACGCAACAAGAAAGAACTCGAGCAAACCATCCAACGCAAGGACAAGGAAATCGCTTCCTTGAACGCCAAGTTGGAAGACGAGCAATCCTTGGTAGGCAAACTCCAGAAGCAGATCAAGGAATTGCAAGGCCGCATCGAAGAGCTCGAGGAAGAATTGGAAGCCGAACGTCAAGCCCGCGCCAAGGCTGAGAAGCAACGCTCTGACTTGGCCCGCGAATTGGAAGAACTCGGCGAGCGCTTGGAAGAGGCCGGCGGTGCCACTGCTGCCCAAATCGAACTCAACAAGAAGCGCGAGGCTGAGCTCTCCAAATTGCGTCGCGACTTGGAGGAATCCAACATCCAACACGAAGGCACTTTGGCCAACTTGCGCAAGAAGCACAACGATGCCGTCGCCGAGATGGGAGAACAAATCGACCAACTCAACAAATTGAAGGCCAAGTACGTACCTATCTACGCTGTCATCGCATCTCTCATTGTTGCATTACAGCAATATTCATTTCATTCCATTCCATTTATTAAGTTTCATTCAATTCAATTCAATCCAATTCACCCAGATCGTTCTATCACCAATTCGCTTAATATCATAAGTACATTTCAACCTCCATTCATTTCATCTTTCACGGTTTTTATCTTCCATTCATTCCACATTTGAAACTAACTTTTTCAAGTGCTCTGTTTACGTCGCATGTCATTGCGTCATATTTTTGTCACACAAAAAAAGAAAGAAGTTTGAGAAAAGCATTTTTGAACCACGGCAACGAACATCATTGCACGATTGAGAGAACCGTCCACCGTTTTACACTATAGACATCTTAGTCATAGAAATTAGCTCAATTGTGCGTTTCTTTTCAATTGCAACCCTCCAACCCTCCCCCTATTTCTCCGCGGCTCAATGATACCCAAAGGGCTGAGAAGGACCGCGCCACCATCGCGTCGGAAGCCAACGACTTGCGCGCTGCCAATGACCATATCAATGCCGAAAAGGTGATTGTACAACTCCACTTGCTCCTCTTGCCCCCCCCCCCCAGAATATTCTGCTCAAATACTGACAACTGCACGCCAGCTGAATTGACTCCGTGTGGATACTAACACTAACCGCGCCAACTCATCACGTCTACCACCAAACGCCGCTCATTAATGTCGATCCAAACCACGGAACGATGGCTAACTAATGGCTTCTTTACTTCTCACCCTCATATATTCTCACTACCACCCTTGTATACAAACTCACTCCAAACTCACTCCAAACTCACTCCAACAACAAACCAAACACCCTGTGCAAACCTAACATGACAGGGCTGAAAAAGATCGCTCTACCATGAAGTCCGAGTTGGACAGCACCAAAGCTGCTACTGACCACTTGGCTGCCGAAAAGGTACTCGAAACGTGCCAATAATCCTTAACCAGTAGCGTAAACCATTAAAAACTAGCTTGAAACCCCAATTTTTGACAACTACAGCTCCAGGGATCTGTCACAAGCCCATGACTAATGACTATTTGTTACCATACCCCAAGGCTGCCTCTGAAAAGCACAACAAGCAATTGCAACAGCAATTGAACGAGATCCAATCCAAGTTGGACGAAGCCAACCGCTCCCTCAACGACTTCGACTCCTCCAAGAAGAAGTTGACTTTGGAAAACAGCGACCTCTTGCGCCAGTTGGAAGATGCCGAATCCCAAGTTTCCCAGTTGTCCAAGATCAAGATCTCCTTGGCCACCCAACTGGAAGACACCAAGCGCATGGCCGACGAAGAAGCCAGGGTAAGTCGAGGAAGAATTACTGGGAATGCTAGACTCTTCTTAACCGATACTGAAAATGCCTCTTCCGCGATCCTTTAGGAACGTGCCACCCTTTTGGGCAAATTCCGCAACTTGGAACACGATTTGGACGGTATGCGCGAACAATTGGAAGAAGAATCCGAAGGCAAGGCTGACTTGCAACGCCAATTGTCCAAGGCCAACGCCGAAGCTCAATTGTGGCGCTCCAAATACGAATCCGAAGGTGTTGCCCGCACTGAGGAACTCGAAGAAGCCAAGTAAACTATTTCCTTCGGAATTCTCACCTAGCGAAAAGAATGACTCGATTGATTAAACTATTTGGTTTTACACAGGCGTAAGTTGCAGACTCGCTTGGGTGAAGCCGAGGAAACCATCGAAGCCCTCAATGTTAAGGTTATCACCCTCGAGAAGCTCAGGCAGCGTTTGTCTGGCGACTTGGAAGACATGCAAGTCGAAGTTGAACGCGCCCAAACTTTGGCCTCTCAGATGGAGAAACGCGGCAAGAACTTCGACAAGGTTATTGCCGAATGGAAGGCCAAGGTTGACGACCTCGCCGCCGAATTGGACGCCTCCCAGAAGGAATGCCGCAACTACTCCACCGAACTCTTCCGCCTCAAGGCCGCCTACGACGAAGGCCAAGAGCAATTGGAAGGAGTCCGTCGCGAAAACAAGAACTTGGCCGACGAAATCAAGGACTTGATGGACCAGATCGGCGAAGGTGGCCGCAACGTCCACGAAATCGAGAAACAACGCAAACGCTTGGAAATCGAGAAGGAAGAACTCCAGGCCGCTTTGGAGGAAGCCGAGGGCGCCCTCGAACAGGAAGAAAACAAGGTCTTGCGCGCTCAATTGGAATTGTCCCAGGTCCGCCAAGAAATCGACCGCCGCATCCAGGAGAAGGAAGAGGAATTCGAAAACACCCGCAAGAACCACCAACGCGCCATCGACTCCATGCAAGCTTCCTTGGAAGCCGAAGCCAAGGGTAAGGCCGAGGCATTGCGCATGAAGAAGAAGTTGGAATCCGACATCAACGAACTCGAAATCGCTTTGGACCACGCCAACAAGGCTAACGCTGAAGCCCAAAAGAGCATCAAGCGTTACCAACAACAGCTCAAGGAAACCCAGACCGCCCTCGAGGAAGAACAACGCAACCGCGACGACTTGCGCGAACAATTGGGCATCACCGATCGCCGCGCCCACGCCTTGCAAGGAGAACTCGAAGAATCCCGAACACTTTTGGAACAAGCCGACCGCGCTCGCCGCCAAGCCGAAACCGAACTCGCCGACGCGCACGAACAGCTCAACGAAATCAACGCCCAGTTGGCGTCCACCAGCGCCGCAAAGAGGAAACTCGAATCCGAACTGCAAACTCTGCATGTAAGAGACAAAGACCTAGTCTTCATTTTTCATTTTCTTTTGTTAAACCAACTTTTTGACCTCGTTGCTCATTGACCTTTTGTTTTACCCACTTGTTAGGCGGATTTGGAGGAGATGTTGAACGAAGCCAAGAATTCGGAAGAGAAGGCCAAGAAGGCCATGGTGGACGCTGCTCGTTTGGCCGACGAATTGCGCGCCGAGCAAGAACACGCCCAAGGCCAAGAGAAGGCCCGCAAGGCATTGGAAGCTCAAGTCAAGGAATTGCAAGTACGCTTGGACGAAGCCGAAAACAACGCCCTCAAGGGAGGCAAGAAGATCATCCAGAAGTTGGAACAACGAGTTCGCGAGTTGGAACAGGAATTGGACGGCGAACAACGACGCCACGCCGATGCCCAGAAGAACCTCCGCAAATCCGAACGTCGCATCAAGGAGCTCACCTTCCAGTCCGACGAAGACCGCAAGAACCACGAACGTATGCAAGACTTGGTTGACAAACTCCAACAGAAGATCAAGACCTACAAGCGCCAGATCGAGGAAGCCGTAAGTTACCTAGCAAACGCCCTTTTCTTCCCGCCACACGCTAAACGCCCATTTTTTTTTCGTCGACCATTACAGGAAGAAATCGCTGCCTTGAACTTGGCCAAATTCCGCAAGGCTCAGCAAGAATTGGAAGAAGCTGAAGAGCGAGCTGATGTTGCTGACCAAACCGTTGCCAAGTTGAGGGCCAAGGGACGTGGTGGCTCCGTTTCCCGCCTTTCACCACCCGTATGCGAATAAATACTGAAAATGGCGAAAACTGTTTCTGACAATTTTTTTTCCCCCTTTACAGCCCCAAAGCAAGCCCCGTGCCAAGAAAATTGACGAGTAAATAATCAACCGAGCCTGCTGGTGACGTGAACGTGCAACTGCTGTGTGTGTGTCGTAAGTACTCTATATTTACATTCTCTTTTCAAAAATCAGCAATACTAATGATTTTTTTATTTTTGTTGCAGCTTTTGGTTAGATGTTCCCTAGCTTCTTTTATTTTTGTCTCAACCATTTTATGGCCAAAATCAACGCGAGAGCCCTGTGCGTCACTATGGGGGTCCAATTGACGACTGATTTCGAATTCGCGCGCAACACGAGAACCTTTACATTTGACGACTTTTCCTCATTCAGCGAACTTGACGCGGCAGCTTACACAATAGAATGACATGCAGTTCCCAACGATGACGAAAACAGTTTTCAAACGACCCCTTTGTATGCCAACACTACTAGCCATTCTTTTAACAAAGATATTGAAAAGAAAAGGGCTTGTAACGACACATGCGCGAGAAAACGAAGGAAATCTTGGGTTTCCTGAGACTTGCTACTTCACTCAAAACTTTTTCCTCCTCCAAAAAGAACAAAGACAAAAAAATCAAAGTTCATGCTTCTTCTTCTTTACTCTACCAAAATCTTCAAAAAGTGCTTGAATGGATCACACATGGTGTTCCCATGTGATTTTTTGGCTAGTCTCTTCATTTACTATAGACCTCACTATTCTTTTCTCTCTTCTATGTAATATACTTGTTTGTGTTCAGTAAATTATGCCTATTCGAGCCCACAAAGAAAAACCTTGTCTTATTATTTCTTCGAAAATGGTCTTATTTAGCAAACATCAGAAACATTCATCAAGACTGGAACACAGCCACTCCTGAGAAACGGTTAAAACCAAATATTCTAGATACTCGTGAAATACTCTGCTAGTACTACACAAACTTCCAGGGGCATAACAAACATTTTAAAAAGGAAAGCTTTTTTACCTTAAAGCTTTCCTTCACGAGCTCACTGAGGCGACTTGAGCATTCCATAACTGATAGCACCGAAGATCGTTCACTAGCTTATGGACACTCTGTGTAAATGAAGGCATGTCCTAAGAGGAAGAAAAAGAAAAGTTGCACTCCTTCACCTTTGCATGAAATTGCATGTTGAAAATGATTGGGGACTTACTGATTCTCGCTCAAAGCCCCGGTCCAATGCTTGACGCTGCTGCTCGCTGAGACCCTCAATGGAGGCGAGGAACTGATTGAGGAAATGTCCGTAAAAAGCTTCGAAGCTCACTGAAGCCATATTGTAAATAGCTACAGCAATTTCGTCCCGTAGGAGTTCATGACTACGGCACAATAGCACTTGAAGCATCACAGTCAAAAACTGGGGCAGCATATTTTGCTTGAACACGGTCTGCAAGATTTAATAGAAGCACTTAATGAAAAAAATTCAGAAATTTTAAAATTCTGTTTAGCAACTACAAATATGTGTACTGGTAAGAAGAGAAGAAAGTGAAACTTGCTGGGAAAGAACGATAGGTACTGTTTAGTTCTGAGATTTTCAACACGCCCTTGCTCTTTTAAAAAAATTTGACTATAAACTTGACAAGCGAAGCTCTTGGCTTTTATTTGACTAGTACTTTTTTTTCTCAGGTCAGTTAAGCGGTTCAGGTATATTCGGTCAGTTAAGCAGTACGGTACGCATAGAGAGGAAATCAGGTGTGTTCAGAGGAAGATTGCAGGACACCATGTAACTGGGGGTTTTGTACTGTACAACCGAAAGAAAGTCTCTTGTTAATGTGCGATGTGCAATTTTACTAAAATTTCACTGAACTGTCATCTCCGCGTACTGTTACTAAGTAAACTATCCAAAAACACTGAAGGGCTGCACACGTATGCAGGCAGGCGTTCAAATACTTTTTTTTACTTTCGTTATTGAAAAATTCTTTAGAGAAAAGAAAGAAAGAAATACTAAAATAAAAGCCATGTAAAATCAAGAAATCTAAAAAAATTAAAACAAAAGGTCCCTTTGTGTTTAGGAAGCTTAATAAATTACACCAAAAGCAGTCCTTTTAACGAATAACAAGCGACAGTGATTATCTTACTTTTTCGTAGAGTTTGCATTTCAAGTGCAGACTCTCCAACGTCGCAAGACTTTGTCGAAACACGCCAATATCTGGCTGAAGCAAAGCTTGCCCCAAGGCTTGCATAATCTGCGTAAACTGCTCCACGTGCTCGACCGTATCCTCACTAGTTTGGCCTAGGCCAAAACCTGAGCCCAAATTCCGCGTCAGTGACAACACGGCTGATTTCTTAAAGAAATGTCTCCAATGCTGATGCAAAATCGTATGCAGCAGGTTGAACAAAGGAATCTTGATATCAGGAGCAGATCTCTGAAGACAATAACACATTACGACCAATTCTAGAGCATTTCAAGGAAAGAAACCACGAAAATAAGAAAGTTCACCTCGGCCACAACCGGATAAATGTAATTAAGACATAAGGTCAACGTCCCGTCGACGAAACGCTTAAAGGACGAAGCAGGTTCTTGCATCACTATATCCAGAATCCTGAGAAATCTTCAAAGACAAATCGAATAATTAATAAAAATAGTTTTTACAATATTTTCGATATGACTATACTTTTCTACAGCTTGTAAACCCGGTCCTTGACCTTGCTCTAAGATCCGAGCCAATTGTTCTTTCCCAAGCGCATTTAAAAGCATTTGCACGGACTGTTCTACTAAACTCGCTCCCATCTGGCTTTGCAATCCGTCCAAAATGGCCAAGAAAAACGTAAGTAAGGCATCACAAACGTCTAAAAAGGTACAATGACGGAACAAAGTCCCATATTTTCCTCCATTAGTTAACATTTGAGATGTTTCACTAATTTGTACCATGCTGCTGAAGGTGGAGGGGAAAACACTGCAGCGCTACGTGAATTTGCTCTTGTAAGGCGGAATAAGCTACGGCTTTGCTCTGACTGGATTCTTGTTTGACAATCATCGCTAAATCGCTCATCACATGCAAGGCGCTCAAAATTTGTGTCTTATCTGTCATCACAAAGGCAAAAAGTAATTAGATCCCTTGTTAAGGCTAGAAAAGGGGAAACTGTTCGCAATTTACTCTGCTCTTCGTGACACGGCTGCTTAATAGCCACTTGGAAATCTTGTGTGGTTCTTCCCAGCAATCGTTGCAGTGCTTCACGTCGGATGTCCCATTTCTGTTCCTGCACCGTGGCCCCCGACCACGGTGAAACGCACACTTGGCAAAGTGAGCGAAACAATAGGCGGCGAGCTGGCTCTGGCAATTTTAGAAACGGCGCGGGTTCAAAGAGCTTTTGAATCGCTGGCTGCTCCCATACCACTTTATGGCGAATGCTGCTTAAAGCGACAAGCAGCTGACCAGCTGCTACATATAAACGTAACGTGGTTGAACCTTCTTCGGTCATGGCAGTGCTGGCAACGTTGACTAGCGGAACAAGGAGCAGTTGGCCGGGCCCATGTAACGAACTGTGGCCAGATGAAAACAGAATCGCTAACCATTGGCACCACGATTGCAAGCAGGACAAACTATGCGCGTGCCTGGAGAAACAAATAAAAAAGAAGAAAAAAAACGGAATTACCAAACAGCCTTTCTAACAACGAGAGAAAAATTTAATTAAGTCGACGGTTCGAAAGACACACGAGAATTCCTTTTAAAAAAAATATCCCTATTGGACAGATATTACTGAAACACTTTCTAGTAACATTTCTTTCAAATCGATGTGAAACTTTTAGGGCTTTGGGTGCACTTCTTTCATCAAAAAAGGCTGTAGGGCGGATATGAATAGAATCTACTTTCGTTTGCGCAAATCGTTAGATTCGTCTTTAAAAAAATGAGAAATTGACCGCATTGGTTCGGAAAGGTCGACGGGGAAAAATAACAAGAATCCTTGCTATTTAGAAGGCACTATTTAGCCTTGAAAGACCGGAACGAGACGAACATCTCTATAATAAAAGGAAAAGAACAGCTGAGGTCGCATAAAAAAGGATTGAAGTAGAATGTTCAATCTTTCCGGTGCACCAAAAAGAACTCGATCTCTGTATAACTAAACTTTAAAAAAAAAATTTCGCTTTCATAAAGAGAAATTCTATATCACAAGAACACAAATAAACATGTGTAATTTCACTGCTACCTCGTTGGATTCACATGA
Organism: Triops cancriformis; assembly: GCA_020615345.1. NCBI lineage: Eukaryota > Metazoa > Arthropoda > Branchiopoda > Notostraca > Triopsidae > Triops > Triops cancriformis. Next base: position 98,090 of record JAHZNP010000051.1, on the reverse strand, counting down.
ATACTGAACAAAAGCTTACTAACTGCTGATATTTTGTACAGATGTTCAACGAGAGTATTTAGTTCAATGAGAAGTGGCATTGTCAACTACATACGAAACGTTAAGACATGAAGTCTAAATTATATGTGAACTACCTGCTACTTACACTTCAATAAGGTCGGCTTTAAGAACATCAGGATGGGCATCGATCGTGTAAAATCGGCAAATACCATTAAAAGACGCCATTTCTTCTAAGGTTCCCATCATCGCATGTCCCAACTTAAACCTTACAGAAAATAAAATACAAAAATAATGAGAACTGTGAAAACTGAAGTGATTATTGTACAGTAGTACTAACTTACATTCGTTCAAAATCATCACCAGTAAAAAGAGGGACTAAACGGCCCATTACAAGTAAAAAGGAACAGAGATCTTTCAAGCGGTCGTGCGCCTGGTCTATCGCTTGGCCACGTAATACAAGATAGGGTTTGCCATGCATTTCCTGCACGCTCGCTTTCAAATTTGCGTACGCGTTAGTAGCCTCTCCCCAAGGTTTCATCTATTCGTAAGACAAAGATTTTTATTTAAAAAACAAGTGCTTGCCGAAACGTCAATCTAAGTCTCACTATATGCATAATGAAGTCATCAGGAATAATTTCGGCAATCCGATACAGCGTTTCGATGACTTGGTTAAGAAATTTTGGCCACTCTGCTTCTTCCTGTGACCAGAATTATAAGTATTCTACGGGCGTTAAAAACGTACGAATTAAAAAAAAAGATACGAAACGTACTTCATCGTCTAGTAATTGATCATCAAGCTCTTCCAATTGAGAACGATTATATACAAACTGCATTTTACACACAATCTGCTCGGTCAAATGCAGCAGCGGTTCTTTATACCTACAACAGACATACAAATTAGACTTAAACGAAACTCAACATTCAAATTACTTGAGAAGTATGACATTCCTATCGACACGATTATCCTTTATTTGTTGTAATAAATACTCAAGGAATACGGTCCACGTTTCCAAACAAGACAGGAACCCTGTCAGCCTGGGTTGCTGAAACGTGAATTTAAAGACTAAAGCCAGAAATTCGCGAACGGGAAACTGATCCCTTCCTTCAAACCGTTTCAGGTGCGAGCACATGAACAGATGCAAGAACTCGGTAAATTTGTCCACAAATCTAACAGCAAACGGGAGTAAATCTTTGAAATATCAGGTAGTCAAAAACGTACTTATCGTCCAGCTGTTCTAAGCGAGATGTGGTTCTATCTGACTCCCCGACGTCTTCTACCATACGCCTTAAAATGTGAAATGCACTTTGGAACATTAAAAGCAGAAAATCTTCGAAGTCCGAAGGAACACAGTTCTTGTAGAGAATCTCGTTGATCACACCCATTGCTTGGACGCCTAAGGAATCATAGGCATTGGAGCTGCGGTTGGTAGAATGTTCAGAATCATCCACTTCCTACAAAACAAAGAAAAGTTCAGCTGCCAATGTAAAGTAATACTTAAAGAAAAGACTTTACCTGAGTTTCCACTCCCATGGCAGCGAAATGAAAAATGACTGCTAACAAAGCAGGGTTAATGTGCGAAGATAAAGGTATCCAAGAGAACAAATGGTTCAAACATTGCAGAGCATAGCCACAAACTTGGGCTAACTCAGGTTCCAAAGGCGGTAAAGTAGAGCCGATGACTTTATTCGGTTTATTTCCACCCCAAACGCCCGTTAAGAGCGATCCTTTAGACATATTCATTATTACTGTATGATTTTGGCGTTCACTGCATCTTACCTGAATGAACTGGCGAAGTACTGAAAAGATTTTGATTTTCTTGACGTTGTGTAGGTGACGGAGGCGGTGTGGCAGTGACAGTATGCGTCTGCCGTTCTAGTACACTTTGTAGAAGATCTGTAATAAAAGACAAGTGCTTACAGACGGTTCGAAAGGTGATAGTAGGCTTCAATATTACTTGTGAGCAGGGCTAAAGTATGGGGAACTTCTTTCAAGAGTTTCTGCTTCAGTTCGTCTCGCCTGCTTGCTGTGATATCTTCTCTGCCGGAAGTTAGCTCTTCAGACGTTGTAAGCAGAAAGATCAAGCCAATATTCGTAGTTTCGGGGTTATGAATCAGCTGAGGAGGTATAAGAAGGTTAAGGCTAAATCTAGGTCAGGTGACGTGATAGCTTACGGAGATAATGTTGGAATAAAAATCGGTATAGTTTTCCGGCCACTCAAACCGGGCGATATCCACGACCAATTTAACAAGCTTGTTGAGAAGAAAAGCAGGTAACATTCTGTGTTCCATTATGAAGGTATAAAGAATACAGCGCAGCTCTAACCGCTCGGCAGGACTAAGGACTATCCAGCTTTTGTTTATTGTATTCTATAACACACAAATGTAATTCAATTATCAAATGGAGTGTAGATATGGACTGTAAAATACGCACGACAGCAGGGACATGCTTCATCAGAAGCACTTATCATGTTCATACGGACACATGAGAGTTTTAGAAGGTACGAAGCCCAACAACAACGTAAGAGCCAGTTCCAAGAAACAAATTAATAAAAATTTTCAGACAACTGCTCTCTAAATTAATTAGTTATGGATCACGAGCTCCCGCTGGTTCCGCGAAACTTGTCTGCTGCGTGTTGATTTTCCACATAAACCGATGCAAGATTTACGCTATGACGTATGATGACAAACAAACGATTAAAGCTACGTTTTCAACAAAGCACCAGGAAAAAAAATGAGCGAAAAGTTGGAAGGGTTAACGTGTTCTGAACTTATCCCGAGCAAATCGAGTATACGCCCTTTCTCTCAGCCTTGAAGGTTTGCTGCTTTTTATACATTAACTAATCAGAATTTTTCTGCCTACTTGTGTGTAACTATGCAAGCATTGCTTGATATGAACAAAGTTCGTTAGGTTTTAATGTGTAACTTCATAAGATAGGCAACATGACTGATGACAGCCCCAGTGCATTTTACCTCAATAACTCCCAGGGAGAACATGGCAACATAATGATTAGAAGTGTGACTGAGAAAGTAAAGACTATGTTTCCACGCATCTCTTCGCTTCTGGAACGATTCTAAAGCCGTGTGGATTTCGGTCAGCCTTTGATTGCTTGCTGCACCACTATACAATTCTGTTAAATACGAATCAAGGACGGCCAAAGATTCTGGATTTCCCGCCTACGATAAAGATAGTATTAAAAACATGCTTCTAATACAAAAAATTATCAGTTCAGCTTACCATTTTTTGGCAAATATTGTTTGAAAGACGGATCACAACAACACATGAGAGATGTAATGTACAGTCTTTTCAACAAGTGGGCGGCTCTTCTTACGTTGGGCGTGTCCGTACGGTTAATAGTAAACACAGCCGTCAGTGCACTAACATCACTCCCAAGTCTGAAAAGGCGACTTGTATTGGAATACGGCCTTTGCCAGGTTTGGCTATTCTTCGGTACTTTGGAAGTAAATGCCAGACGTGTTCCTTCTTGAATTTCTTTAGTCAAGTAATTAATTTAAATTTATTAAACTTTTTAATGACACGCAGCTTAACTCGAATACCGATCTGCAAATTGACACTATCAATAGCAACGTTACGCTTAGCTTATAACAAATTACACTTTAACAACTCCTTGACGTTGTTAAATTGTAACGGATTTTTTATTATAGCAATTGAAACGACAATTAATAAGTAAAACTTCTATAAAATCGCAACCTTTAATTTTTTTCACCGTATGAACTAGACGTACTATTCAACAAAGAATACTAACTTTTATTATTTAAGAAAAATTAACTAATACGGCTTAGAAAGCAGGACTGCTTACTTTTATTCATAGAACGTGTTTAGCATATAATATGGATAAAATGTGAAACATGGAATCATTTCGAGGCAGGCTTGTTGGTAGACGAACTTCTCGATATTTTCGAGGACAGCGAATACTTTATTATCACGTCGTTCCTGGCAAATATGTTGTCTTGAGTCCAATCTGTGTGGTATATCTTGGAAAGAAGTTGTTTACCTCGCAGAAATGTCACAGCAGAGTATTCGACGTTCGTCTGCCAGCAAGTTTGTCCCAAGGGCTCATAGACTCAATACTGGGATGCGCAACACATTCCCACCCTTCGCGAGCTCTTCGTAACGAATACCCACTTTCCAGAGATTCATTGTAGCAGCCTCTTTATTATGTCCGTTAAATAGACTTTAGGATAAATGGCAGCACTTGTAACAAGCATCGTCCATATTTTATCACCAAAAGAAGCAAACTGAGACATAAAACTAGGGCATAATTGAAGGGTAACAATATTTGTGTATGTATTTTTTTATTTTCACAGATCACTACGATGGCAACCGTACCGAAACGAGAAGTTTTTCTGCCAGCTGACATGGCCAAATGGTTGAAATCCAAAGCTTATCACGTACGAATTTTGTCTAAAGAGTATCAGGAAAATTTATGTTTTAATTTCTTTCCAGGAATATATGGGTTTTATCATTGCTATTAATGACGCTGTGAAAGCTAAACACAAGTCGCCGTATGCGATCAGCGAGAACATCAATCAAGTAGTGAAACTCTTGGACAAGATGGAAAGCTGGATTGATGAAATTCCGCCTCTCGAAATGGCCCAGCGTTTTGGCAACAAAGCCTTTCGGACCTGGTTTGACCGCCTGAAGACTGTAAGTAATAAAGCCAAGAGCTTAGCAAATAAGTAAATAAGAGAAGACCTATTTTACGCATTGCAGAACTCAGAAGTCTTACTTCAAGAGGCTTTGCCCGCCGACTTACACGACAAAATACCTGAGATCGCTCCATATCTAGTGGAAGGAGTAGGCAACGCGACTCGCATCGATTACGGCTCAGGGCACGAAATGTCTTTTGTCATGTTTCTATGCTGTCTATTCAATATAGGTTTCTTCCAGCCTGACGATCAAACTGCGACAGCTCTCACCGTTTTTAACAAGTGAAATTCTCAACAGTGCATCTCTTTGTCTCCAATACAAAAAATGGGCCCCTTCTTTGCTCCTTTCAGGTACTTGAAAGTGATGAGGAAGCTACAAATAACTTACCGTATGGAACCTGCTGGCAGTCACGGTGTTTGGAGCTTGGACGATTACCAATTCGTGCCCTTCATTTGGGGCAGCGCTCAACTCATTGGTAAAATGCGCAAAATTACCCACCGCTCAATTGGGCCGCGACTTGCGATACAATTCCTTTCTTTTCTGCTGTAGACCACCCGAAATTGCTGCCGAAGTCGTTCCCCGATCCCGACATCGCTGCGACTTTTTCGAAAGATTACATGTTTTTAGCTGCCATTGACTTCATTCACAAAGTCAAGACGGGTCCTTTCGCTGAACACTCGAATCAATTATGGAATATAAGCGGCGTGCCACAATGGGCCAAAGTGAATGAAGGGCTCATCAAAATGTACAAAGCTGAAGTTTTAGCCAAATTCCCCGTCGTTCAACATGTTCTTTTTGGCTCCATTTTCTCCATTGAACCAGCCCCTCAACAATAACCCACCTGAAATGAAAAGCTTGTTAACTTGAATGCCATTCAATAAATGGACTGTTCGTCCTACAAAATTACTTTACGTTCTTTGCCACACCATTTTTAGCGTGTACTGTCTTGTCCCCGCCCTAAGGAATTTTTCAAGTGGGTGACGCGTCTTCTCAATAGCTCTTTGTCGCTTTCAACCGGCCAGTACATTACACTTGTATTAAAACGGCAGCTGAACTTAGCAGTTGAAGGAGAAGGTCACCTACAAATGGGTAGCGAAGCAAAACATGCTAAAAAGAAAAGAGACAACAGGGTACCTCTCGACGACAGCGTCGAAAAGTCCAACCTCATCCACACGCACCAATTTAAGACTGCCTGCTGCTTGTCATTTTTTGTCTCCTTGTTCCATGCCATAGCCGCACCGCAAACAACAAATAACTCCACGGAAGGATCATTAATTCGCGCTGTCAATTCGCCGTACGTCCTCCAGAGAACAGGAAACGAACGTCTTCCAATAAAACAAGCAGGAGCCATTCATTACGCCCCATCTCCTTCGCATTTCCTAGAAAAGAAGGCTAAGCCATTAAAAAGTCATCGATATGTAAACAAAACCCCACCCCTTACAGTATTGTTTGAAAGCCACGGCCGTCTTCAGGGAGAGAATTGTCAAATCAATAAGCAATGCCCCTCTATAACTGGAACTCGGCGGAAAAGCCATTTACGTAAAAGAGCAAAAATATAAAGACATGGTTCTTCTGTGTAGAACAGACACAGTTTTCCCTTCTTTTATCAGATTATTGCTTTCTCAGTGCAGTTCTGCTGACGTTAAAATTTTCATGGGTGGGCTCTTAATTCACGAGTTTCGATCCGTATCGATCAACGACAGCACCATTATGAATACGAGCACGTAGGCAACGCCAGGCAGCTGATGCTTAATGAAGGCGGCTTTAATAAGCCATTATAGTACGTGGTTAACATCCATGAGTTTTTCCAGGTCAGCTGGACCGTTCCCGCTTCTTCCGTGCTGACGGGGCGAAGCTTAGTACAGTACAGTACGCAGCAATGACCCTAAGCGAGTTGCCTGCACGCCTGTACTACGCGGACTGGCCAAAGGAAGGAACTCCCCCATCAGCTTAATTCCACTTTCGGGTGGGAATCCCGTCTTATTCCTTTCATCTTCCTACGGCTGAGGGCCAATGCTGTGAACGGAGGAGACCAACTCAAAATACAAACTTGAAAACTTAAGTATCGGCTAAAGCATACAACCCCGCCTCGTCTTGTGCAGCTCAATACGCTAAGCCCCACCCCCCTATGCTCGCTTTCCGCGTCTGGGTCCCGGAGTTGAGCCTTCAGAGCAAGTTCACGGAATAGACCAGTAGCTCGTTCACGGAGTAAGACTTAAGACCTCGGTGCGACCCGCCGAAATTACGTTTTCCCCTTGTCCTAGGGCTACTATCTTTTTATGTTTGGGACTTACAAGCCAACTTTACAAATCTTGCGCTACGGGTTGTGAAGTAATGGGAGTGTGGGTGATTAAAACAAAAGAAAAAGGTTTCCTACCCCTTAACCCCATGGAAAACGTTTAAACAGGTATGACAAAGTATGTAAGGTTATTTATCTTGGAATCTGTCGTTAGTGTAGTACTACACAGAGGTGATATCGCACAATACAATGCCTAAAAACCTATCAAAGCATACTAGTTCCAGGCATGTAAAGAAATGTTGGTAGAAATACAGTTGTAGAGCTTTCTGTGCATGCTTTTTTACATGGGTTAGCCAAAGCGCCGTATGACAGGAGCATTTAATTAAGTATTTATTGCGTAGACGTGAATCCTTAATGTGCAGCGACGGTTATCGTAAGGGTTCGTGTAGTTGCATTTACTTTGTGACGGCTTCTTGACGGTGACGGTTTAGAGATGAAGCCTGACAAGCATAAAATGGGCGTGGCCTCACAAGGCTTCAATCCGATTAACGTTTTAATAGTAACAACGACAAAGAGAGGGATGAAAGGTGACGTACGAAGTGATCGATAGGAGACAGACATGTCATGTGCACGCGTCAGCTTGAGCTGAAAAATATAGGCAAGGTTTGTTTACTACACCAGCGTTTCTTGTATGTTACAACGCAACACTGCAGCGAACAAACGTGCTTACTCTATGTGTCTCACCCTTTTCCCCTACTATTACAGCCCCCACAGCTATAAAAGCGATGATTTGCGGCGGGAGAGAGACGGTATTGCCATGTTAATCTTGGGTGGCGAAGGATGGCCTGTCACGGAGTCTGGGGTCATGACCTCGGAAAGTCTTGCCCAAGCTGGTATAATATTATTGCTGGGTATTGCCATCATCATATCCAATGTGCTCATCATAGCCACACTGCTTACGGGACCAGGTAATAATATATTAGCGAACAAGCTGCAAAACGTTTTTTCTTTCTTTTTTTATATATAAAAAAAGAAACGGTAGCAAACAAGTAGCAAAGTCCCTCCCCCCCCAAAAAAAATGAAAACTTAAGTGACTCATCTGTCTATTTCTGTCGGAAGCGCAATATGGATTTGAAGTTTAGCTTTGCGAAGGAAACTAATCGTAAGAAAATAGAATATGACGAGTTACTTTCAAACGGAATCCAATTTGGGCGCAAGGCCAAGATTGAACGACGGCGACCATCAAAGCAAGCATTTTCTGTCCGCAGGGCTGTTTAGCTTTTCCTCGTTAAGCTTTGGTTGGACTTCCCGCAATAACTACCGATGTCTGATGCGAAGACGGAAGGGTGACTATTATCATTAACGCCTTTTCCCCCCTGTCCCGCACTGTTCGACAGTATCGGGGTTACTGTAATTTACGCTACGCCAAGCACAACAAACCAGCAACGTGCCACCTAATTTTCTTCCTTTTTTTATCTCCTACAAACCGATTTCGTCGATATAAAGACACTGCGAAGTAAGGGGAAACCTATGTTCCCGGGGAGTCGTGAGATAGTAAGGGTGGTAAGTTGCTGGTTTCCGTCGTTGAGACCGGGGGGATATGTGGTGAATGGCGGCTTTTCTCAAGGATCCGAACTGCCTGAATAATTCCGATGAAGTGGTTTTCCTCCATCCATCGACTTTCAATCTCCTTCCGGAAAACGGGATGAAGGAAATGATCAAGCCCGTAGAGTTGAAAGTTTACTCAGACGCTGAAAGCGCCGAGTCGGTTCGAGAGAGAGAGAGCGCAGGTAAAGATGGGGACACTGACAGGATGAAAATGGGGAAATGAAAGGGTGGTCCGCTTTCCGTTCCGAATTCTCGGTATGTGGCTCGAGTTTACTATTCCGAAAGTTCCACTTCGGTAGCTCACAAAACCTGGCGTCCAACCACAAAAGGTTGTGTATGCGTCTTGAAAAGAGGCCCAAGGATCGATGGCCATTTTCCTCGAAGATTTGAGTTGTAAAACAGCTGCAGGGAAACCAGATTCTCTTGTTTGACGGTTCGGAGGCGAAAAAAAATGGAGCTCAACTTTTCCTCTCTCTTAGATTTGATAAAACTTCGCTTTTTCTAACATAAAATTTGAGGAAAGATTAAAGATTCATGCGATCTATCTCTTTCGGGAATTAAGAAGGATGCCCAACAGGTGACGCTTTTACAAACCGTTAATCTTGCTTGTCTTTTTTCCTCTCACATTTTTTTCCATTTTTCGCGGTTCTTAGGTCCGAAAGAAGTGATGAACTACTACCTGCTGTCACTTGCTGCAGCAGATTTAATAGCTGGCGTCATCATGGTTCCGCTGTCCGTGCACCCTGCGCTGGTACGAACTTGGATGTACGGCGATGTGATGTGCGCCATAACGGGCTACCTGGAAGCCACCTTGTGGGCGGTGTCGGTGTACTCGTTCATGTGGATTGCTGTCGATCGGTATTTGGCAATACGAAAGCCTTTACGTTACGAAACGGTGCAAACACGGACACGATGTCAGTGTTGGGTGGTCTTCACCTGGCTCACGTCCATGATGGCGTGTTGTCCGCCGCTACTGGGCTATTCCAACCAGCCGCATTTCGATAGCGAGGCCTTTGTTTGCCACTTGGACTGGACTCACATGTGGGCGTATTCAGTGACCTTGCTCATTCTGGTGTTGGGTCCAACGCTGGCCACCATCGTGTATACGTACGTCTACATATTCAGTACCATGCGGAAGATGCGACAGTGTCTCCATCAGCAGGACAAAGAGCACGCCACGGCTCTTAGCGAAAATCTGGCCAACCCGAACCATGTCATGTCCTTTGTGCTTGTCATGGCCTTCTGGTTATCCTGGTCACCCTATATGGGACTCCGCGTCTACGAATACTTGGCTGGCCACCGCCTCGACGTCCCTTTTCTTCACTTCTCTGTCTTTTGGCTCGGCATATTAAACTCTTTCTGGAAGTCACTCATCTACGTCGCCATGAGCCCCAATTTCCGCCTGGGGCTTCGACTCTTCTGCCTTTCTATTTGCTGCAGAAGTAAAGGACATCGGCGCGACCTTCTTGACGACTAAGGTTCCAAGAAAGCCATTTCAAAAAGAAAAAGAACCGAAAAACAACAAAGAGGAGCTAACGGACGCCAACGTCTTAATGCCACACGCTCTGCAATAACTCTTACTTTTTACTCCCACCATTACTACTACTAACACCAACACCACGGAAATTTCTACGGCACCTCCAAAAAACAAACTTCACAAAAACGTCACCTTATCGCAGATTTCTGCTGGTTTGGACATCTATTGCTGCTACTGTCATCGCTTATCGTCAGGAAAGTTTAGAACCCGAGGAATAACGTTAGTTACGCAAGGAGAAGAAGCAACCGAAAAAAAGAGGCAGCTTTGAATGACGAGCCCAGTCTCGGCCGTCATTTTTCCCCATCCGGACTCAACTTTGTTGAATTACTTTGTATCCTGGAGAAAGGAGAATCCAACATAAAAGTAACAATGCAAGTGCTGACTGAGTGGTCGTGTCTTCCAAAAAAAATAGTTTGTCATTTGGACCATCGTCGTAGGCGCCGACGTTCAATGTGAATAAGTGTGTTCTGTGAAAGGGGGCGTGGACAAATCTTTCTATGTTACCCCTTCCTTATCCTCCTCCCCCATCGTTAGGTCACTTCGTCACTGTTCACTGTCGTTCCATTTCTTTAGCAATGGATTTCGCTTAATTGGGACGCCTGGTTTTTGGTACAGACTTTGAAATTCTGAACCAAATAGAGTTGTTATTATGTTATCTACCGATCATTGGGGAACCAATTGATTCGGGTCCCGGTATGTTCCAGTTAACCGTAATCCACTGTATCTGTTGACTTTTTTCTCTGTTAATTTAAACTGATTGCGCTCCCTTTACAAAACGGAAGCGGAATCCCTATTTATCACAACATCGGATGCCGACTAGATAAAAAAATAGACCCTTGGATTTCTTAAAAAAGGACACTAAAAGTACTGGACTACCCGGTGACACGCCTCCTCGCAGTTTTTCTAAAAAAAAATCGAGCAGGGTAACTTAGCGCCATGACAATGCATTCATAAATTCAAGTCCTATATTGTTGCCAATTACTGTAGAGTTGGTCTTTAGGGCCAGGAATTGGTGTTCGGAGCTGGCTACGGATGTGTGTTTGGTGAAAAAAAAACTAGAGTTTCATGTGCCTCTTAGTGCAGTTCCAGCTCAACAACGAAATGCTCGAAGTATCATCAAAACCCAACTCCTAGTAATACCCTAACTTTGGACAAGTGTAGCGTAAACCTTATATATATATATATATACAAAAGACACCTCTCCCCTCAAAGATCACATATCGTGCCCTTGCTTCCTCTTGTCCCTTTCCTCCCCACCCCCTCTGGTTATTTCTTCCAAGATTCCAGCTTGGGGAAATTGCCCTCACTCCCGAGGAAAACCGAAAAGGATGTTGGGCGGAGTATGAGATGACAAAAAAGCTGCTATTACACGCATGTAGTCCACAGTTTCTAACTGTCTTTTAGATCCTGTTTTCCATTTTTTTAAAAGGAGGGAGACGAAAGAAGAGAACACCAAAGTGAAGGGAAAGCTGCAAGATTTATCCGCTTCTCACGAAATCAATAGCCTCGTGAGCTTTCTATAAGGGTAGCTAGAGCAGCCGCGGAGTCTCGGGGAATACTCCCACCCCATCGATCTTAGGGTACAAATTAAAGCTACCTCCAGTTTTGTGTGAGGGGGGCCTGTCTTCGTGCCCTTCTTTTTTTCCCCTCCTCATATATTTGGTCCCTTTAGAATAATGTTTTCTAAACGACCACTTTAAAGTGGCACTTACACATCGTAGCTTATGGCAGTTCCGTATTGACAACGGAAGAAAAGGACTGACAGTCGTGAAAAATAATCTGATGGACATGCGGGTGCTGATGATGTAGAATCCCGGCAGTAATCCAACAACTACAATAGTATCTACCATCACATTAAAGGGACAAAAAAAAGCCGTAGAAAAGGATGACGAATCCTAGCTTTCGGTGCTGACGAGAGAAAAAAAAGAGGGAGAACGACAGGCAAATAAACAATATAAGTGCGCTTTGGCTAACTCTTCGCTTTTCTTGGAGTGACCCGAGAAATAGGAGGCATCTGCAGAGACGACCGGGACATGATCCTCTTTCAAGGACGGATTATGGCATGGCATACATATTCATCTAGCTTTCCGCAGAAAGCAGAGTAACAGGAAAAATAAGGGAGAAAAAGCGCAAGATAGGACATGAAATGCGAGCAAGACAACTCACTCATGTCACCTCAGCTGTAGGGAAATGCGTGTCCATTGAGTAACTAAACGATTCAAGGATATATTACACTTTACAGCTTATTAGAATCAAGTCTCCAAGTCACAAGAAGATAAGAAGCCTTGATCGTATATCCAGGGTCGGAAACTGAGCAACACAACATTTTTTATCACCTCAAATGATGAACAGGACAACAGAATACGAATGCTTCCTTCTAACATATATAAATCGAAGCATCAGTTAAAATATTTTCTAAAATTTATGGCGAAGAGAGAGAAGTGTAAAAAAGGAGGGAAAAAGAAAGAAAAGAAAACGCAGCGAAAGAAAAAGTGCCAGAGTTTGCACTTTAGCCGTCCAGTTGCGGCGAGTGAGGCGACGTGTCAGGTTGACCATGCGATCGTCCGATTGCATTGTGAGTTCTTGTGGCCCGTAGGGCTATCAAGGCCAAATCTTTCACGGCTTCTATCGTGTGCTCGTTATTAACCAACGCTTCTAGCAACTCGACTCCACCTTCCGACTCCAACAGGAAGCAGTACTTCTCAGCTGTCGAACCAACTATAGTTTAGGTGTCTTGTTCGAACGTAAGATTGAATACTTAGGCTTACGGTAAACTTGCGTGAGGTTGGCTAAAGCCCACGATGCCCACAACTGACATTCAGGCGTGTGATCCACCTTCAGCAAGCGGAGGATAGGCTCAAAGGATCTAAATGAAGAAACAATGTTAACACATAAAATGAAATAATGAAAAACGTTACAAAACAAAATAAATACAAAATAAAATGACCAATAAAATTAATAATAGTGAAAAAAATTCCTCTTGATTTTGGCATGGAGGCTGAAACTGACCTATAGTTTATGTTCCGTTTGGCGTCCAAATCCCAACGACTAATAGCGGTACGTATGTTATTCAACACCTGTTGCCTCGGTGGTTCCTGGATGGTCCATGCTTGTTCGCCATCTGCCCCCATGTGTGACAAAACACCGGCCGCGTTATAGCTCACCTAGAAGACACGCCGAATGAAATAAATTTATGTAAAAAAATCAAACGTACACAAAATAAATGAGATGAATACGAATGAGGAAATTATATTCTGCAAAATAATAAAAAGTCTATAATTCTGTCACAAAAATGTAAAAGGACTCGTACTTCAATGCCGTCACTGCTGGAAAAGAGTAGTTGGTTGAAAACGGTGACGAATTCGGTAGTCATCAATTGTGGACGCAACTCGGGTACTTCAGCAACATTACCCAGCAATCCCATCATATTCCGTAGTAACTCAGGTTTGTTGGGGAAGGTTTTGAGGCATTGCAGGAATATTCGCATGCCATCCCGGTCAAGAAATCTTTTACAGTTGATGGCTGTTTCGTCTGTCACATTCCACATTGTGGACCATGCGACTTCCATGACGTCATCACAGACTTCGCGGCTTAGACGCACTTCAATCAGCTCAAGCATTGTCTAGAAGTGAACAAGACGGAAAAATCAGACGCAATTCTTTTGGGCGTAATGACAGGCATACTTCAATAGCACCCAAATCGCCTACAACTTGTTTGAAGTGGCCGTCTACTTGACACGCTAAGGAGTTCATTAGGTAAATGGCGATGCGACGCACAAAGTCATCCGCGACTGCATCGCCCACCACACGTAATAAAATTTTCACGAGTCGCTCATAGCTGAATAGCTAAAGAAATGTAAAAGAATAAACAAATTAAAAACGATAGAAACTAACAATAAAACTATTTAAGTGAACCATAAGATATTTACCACATCTTGGGGGATTCGGAACTGGCACAAGGTAAGACATCCATTCCTCATCATCGTTGCGTCATTGCAATGGGAGAGCATGGCTTTCAATAGCGTGTTAACGACTTTCTGCTTGACTCTAATGTTCAATTTATGCCTCTGTTCACCTTTCACGATGTAAAAGAGTGACGCACTGAAAATTAAAAGTACCCCGTTTTAGGAAAACTATCAGAATATTCATACATGTATCTACCTGCCGGATATCTGAATGTGGCTGTCTTTGATATGCCTCTCCATGGCTTGAATAATAATATCCAAGGCGCGCAAGGAGTCCGCGCAAGATTCATAGCGGAAGATGTGGAAAATATCGTTTAGAACTTTTTGCATCATTTCACTTCTATGGATATATGCCATGCCTGCGGTAAGGATTTGTTCTTCGGAAGCGTCTCCAGATATCTATGAAAAATGCATGCGTTTTAGTGGGCTATGCATGCTTTTCATATTAAGGAGTGTACTCTTAAGGCAGGTATATGATGCCGCTGACAGGCTTCATGGTGTGTATTGCACAATCCCAAGAACTCCAACGGGTTGCGTACCCTTGACCGCAACCCGGGAATATCCGTCAACTCCTGCGGGTTATCAGCTGCAGGTTCTCTTGATTCTTTGCCAGACGAGCGCTCCGCCACACCTGTTCAGTTCAAACAGTACCCGGAAGATAGTTACACAAGTGTTCTAAAACTAAGAAGCTTTCTTTATAGAAATGTCCACTATATAAACATACATTCCTTATTCTTTTTCTGAAAATAATAGCTCTTAGAAATTCGGCAGTCTTTCCATGGTCCTCTATCCTATGCATCAATCTTAAGAAAAAGGATATTTAGACATTATATTTAACTTTTCCGTTATGCTAAAAAGAGGAAAAAGACGCTCGCATCACAGCAGCAACGACGAGAGCTAAGCATTAGTGAACTTGTTTGTCCTAAGATGAGTCCAAAAGTGGAATGCGTTTTTCTTTGGAACACTTCGCTTTCTAATCTCACAAACAATTATTTTTCTTATCTTGTGACACTTTCTGAGAAAAACGTTAACCACAAAGCAGATTTGTCCGTCCATACGAAAGCACTTGAATCAGTAGTACCTGATTAACTCAATAATTAGAAAATCTTCATGTTTTAGCAAAAGAGACCACATTGATTGTACCTGTTCCAGCTAAGTTCGTCCCTGATATATCAAGCCAGGTCAGGTAGGGTAAACTTTCTACGATTTTTGCCAAGACAGCGTTGGGTTGTTTGTACGTTCCGTTTTTCTCGTTATTCTTTCCCCGGATTTCCATACTTTGCGAAATGTCTAGGTGCCTGTGTAAAGACAAAAAACGACAGGTTTTTATGTTATAATACATCGCGAGTAATAAAAAAGCGTACTTCAGAAGGCGGAGTTGACAAATATTGTCAATAGTGACTTGCAACTGCGGGACATTATACAGTATTAACGTCGTGAGACAAGGAAGATTGATCAAACAGGCGAGGTTCCCAACCAAGCTCATTTCCGAGAGGTCGAGATGAACTAACTGCCGCAAAGGGTTAAGGAGCCAGGGCAAGTAATCTGCTTCGACGAAGATCTCCCTTGCGACGAGTCGCTTTAACTTGGGAGCATTCAGACAACATGAAGTCGGAGGACCAACCGATTGCCATTCTCCGTGCACAAATTCTTCTTTGTCTTGGCGCGGGGGTAAAAACATGGAACTACCGTCAACGGTTAAGGAAAGCAAATTGGAAGAATGGTAGTTGATAATATTGCGGGAATTAGGAAAGCCGTTCACGTCAGTGAACTCCAATTCGACGAGCTGGTGTCGAGCCAACATCTCGAAAGAAACATCTTCCAAAACGCAGGATCGCAGGACGACGCGTTTAAGGCGAGTAGTGGCGGGGTTACTGAAAATAAAGAAAAACGTAGGGTCTTTGGTGTCGCCTTCTTCTATGTACACTTGCAAAAGTTTTTCACAGATTTCCGCAGGTAGAGTTAGGCCTGGTATGAGGCCTTTAAATTGCCTCGCCACGGGATCCCACTCACTTAAAATATGCCTGTCCCTTACGCATTTTGTGGCACAGATATTAAACAGAGTATCCGGTTGGTTGTCTTCGAGAATTGTTCGCGTGACAAACATTGTTTCCGCAATTAGAAGATAAGACGTGGACTGGAAAAAAACGGTGAAACGAACGCAATATTCGCTACCCTAGCGCAAATATTTGATTGACTTCTGTGACGAGACTGAACATAACGCACAGTTAACTTTTTTCGTCTCAGAATCAATGATAACAAGCTGTTAAATTTGACACAAAACACCAGAAACAGTGGGGAAAGTTCTGATTGCCTTTAACAAACGCCAAATACACTTCCCTTTCTCCTACTGTGCTGAAGAAAGTGCTGTTACTATGGGGGCGTCTCCATGGCTTGTTAGCTGGGCAAGTCCTGAAGGACTGCCCAGCTTATACTATTACTCAATATGCTGCCCAATAGCTACCCAACGTTATAATAAAGATTAAAACAGGGGATTGTAAACAACCATGGTGAAAATGTATTCTCAATATGACATTTGAACAGCTACTGGTTTAATCATTAAAACACTACCGTACAATAAAAACACTACCGTACTTAGATACATTTCGCATCGCGTTCGATATTCAGTCAAGAACTCCGAACTCTGTTACCCCGCCTCCACGTCCCTCGAAATGTTACCACTACAGCTTTCCTCCTTGAGCGTAACAAAACAGTGAAGTCATGATGGAGGCACGCAACGAAATTTTGTCTTTGCACAGTTCTTTAAAACAGGAGCACAAAGAAGGCTTCTCAAACTCTCAACGGACTGGCAATCTTCTCGAGAAAGCCAAGATAGCGTTGACGACTCTCTCTTTTCTCCCCACGAGTGAACCAGCCAACAAAGAGGATCTCGTCATTGCGCGTAAGACCGCTATTTTTAACTACAATATACAGCACACAAATAATATCATTATTTTACTAGGTGACATTCTGGAAATTGGAGGTTTGCACAGCATCGCCGTCAAAGACATACCGGCCTTTGAACGATACACTGCACAACTGAAATGCTACTATTTCGATTATCAAGGACTGCCCGTTTCGGCATTACAGTCCCAGTTGCTTGGCTTGAATCTGTTGTGCCTTCTTGCACAGAACCGAGTTGCAGAATTCCACACTGAATTAGAATTGCTCCCTCCCGCCGAACTTCTGAACAACGTTTACATTCGACACCCTGTATCGTTAGAGCAGTATTTGATGGAAGGATCTTACAACAAAGTACTCGGTGCAATCTTGTACAACGTTCTCTACCACGTTTTTGGATTTCTAGATATTCCAAGCGAAAGGCAACGTTCCAGCCGCAAGCTATACTTTCTTCCTTGATATG
Organism: Triops cancriformis; assembly: GCA_020615345.1. Taxonomy (NCBI): domain Eukaryota; kingdom Metazoa; phylum Arthropoda; class Branchiopoda; order Notostraca; family Triopsidae; genus Triops; species Triops cancriformis. The sequence goes on along the minus strand of JAHZNP010000051.1, from coordinate 80,709 downwards.
TTGTTGGACACTATCCGCGGTGAGATCGCTGCTTGCATTGAGAAGTCGTACGAGAAAATAAAAACCTCCGAAGTTGCCCGAATGCTTAACTTGGACAGTCCACAGACTTTGAAAACTTTCGCCGAGAAAGTACATTTATTTTATATTTTTTTATTCAAGGTGAAAAATTTAGATGAATCAAATGATTAACATTTAAAAACTAGAATTAATACAGATTTCCAAAATAAAAAAGGAAGGAAAGGCAAAGAGTAAAAATGATAATTAATATTGTTTGGATTTCCTTGCAGCGTGCCTGGCAATGGAAGGGCGAGGACTACCTTCACTTCGAGCCTGAGGTGAAGAAAACCGACGACCACGTCCCGTCTATGGAATTGGCTGAACAAGCTCTAGAATACGCGCGTGAATTGGAAATGATTGTGTGAGAACTCCTTTGTAGGGAGTTGTATTAAATTGGGAGCTGAAATAAACGCTGAGATGTGACTAAACATCACGAGTCCGGAAGGGGGTAGGATTGGCAGAAGACAAAAGTGGGAAGCCATTGATATTGAAAAAAGTCAGTCGTTATATAAATTCAATGGGGAAACTTTTTATAACAATAACAAAACACGTTCACCCATAGGGATCATTTAATTGCTAATTTGGATACCCTCGCCAATAATTTTTTTCCCTTTCGTCTGACTATGTTAAACGCACCACTCCCCTTCTATATATATTAACTCTGGGTGAAATGTGGGACAGGCTTGTAAAAACTTTGCCACTGCGTCCAGTCCGTAAAAAAGGAAACAAGAAACTCTGAAAGGGGGCACAAGGGGAATTGGGAGAAAATGACCACACCGAAGAGAGAAAATGATGAAGAAAGAATATTAATAATTAACAGCCCGCCTGCATATCACAGCTACACCAACAATGTTTGCAGGTCGTTTTTGGGTGCAGGATGTGTGTGGACAGAATGATGTTTCATGCAGCAGAGAAGACAGTGGGGTAGAAAAAGGGGGTTTCATTCTTTTCCCAAGGAGAAATGTGAATGGCAAATTTTTCTTTTTGTTTTCAGTTGATCTGACTCCTCGTGACAAACAACTTCACAATTCGGGTGGCATGTTTAAAAAACCAATCAATTTCAAACATCACATCAGATCAAATCCTTAATCCCGGTTCCTTTTTTAATGGAAAATCCCTCGTGTGTGTCACTGTTCTCATGTCAAATCATGTTTAAACCTCCAAATGACGACAACAAGGGCTTTATGAGGGGCAGAGCGTATGAAAGGATGACAAAACATGAATGACTATCACGTTATTTTTCTACGCTTTCAAAAGTATGGGATGTCGAATGAAAGTCTTTTAACAGGCACATTAGTATGCAAAAATGGGGCAATGAGACGAGGACGAAGAGCCGAAACTTTTAGTTAGTTTACAAAAGAAGAAAGAGGGGAAGGGGATTGTTTTCCCTTTCCACACATTTTTTTGAATAATGTTCGAGTTTTTCTCTGTAGAATGGGCAAACACGTAGCAATGATTGCTATAACGTAAAGGAGAGAATCTTGCGAGAGCCACAGGCCATCTCGGTACCTTTTTGAGTTAAAGGAGTCATCACTGTCCTTTTCTTTTAAAAAACCCTAACAAGTTTGAAATGATAATGATTTTTGCGAGGTTTTGACACTAATGTAGCGATGGAACGACTCCAGTATCCAATTTGGCGACAGGACCTCCGACGCCTACTCCGCTGAGGGCACCTTGTCGAGCTCTTTTGGCTTCTTCTTCTGAGATACGCTGTTCTATCAGATACTGGGCTGTCGAAATGGCGTTCGGAGTACCCGTAATGGAGACGATGCGGTTGCGTGTACCAGGAGCATAAACGCCTTTCTTTGAAATCTGAATATTGGCACCGGAGAAGTGCTGAATTTCTAACAGTGCTTTGCCACCGTGGCCAAGGATAGCGCCCACAATATTCTCTCCAATATGTAAGTCCACCTGGTTATAAAAAATACACATGAAAAAGGTTACTGACTTCTCTTAATTTCAGATTTAAATACATCAATAGGTGCATGCCTATGGACAGAAAAGGATAGAAAACCATCAAGGTAAATAAATAAATGAATCAATATAGAAATATTCAACACTACCTTAGAACCATCAGCAGAGGTCTGAGCAGTAGTAACACTAGAAATAGGAGGCGGTGGCGGAGGAGGAGGTTGTGTCCCGAGTCCAAAGGAATTTTGGTTGACTGGTAAGGTTGGACTGGCTCCCCTCCGGAAGGGGTCGTAAGAGCTAGTGGCCGCACTGGCAACGGCGGCCGTGTCAGCATAGCGTTGAGGTGTAGAGCCGATAGGTCCAAACGCCCCTCCTGTTTGGGCGGAATGACCGTTCGCCTCCATGGAAGACCCGTAGCCTGAGCCGTAACCGTTTAACCATAAACCGGTGGTAGGGGCAATGGAAGCCGCCATGGGACCCGGACTTGGTGTCGCGGCGGCACCTCCCATGCCCAACATTCCGTAATTGGCCAGCGTGTGTAAGGCGTTGCACGCTTCAGTCGCTTGAAGATCTGTAAAACCAGCGCTTCGGAGGACTCCTTTGACGTGCTCGAGTACCTGGCCCAACAGGACGGGGGTAGGAGGATTGTAGCCCAAACCCAGTGAAAGACTGACTCCTAAACTTCCTAACGAGCTGTTCAGATTACTGCTCGTTCCTAGAACCAAATGCAAGAAACCGTTAGAGTAGAGGTTACGTTTCATAGCAATCGACCAGAAAAGTAGTTTGTACCTAAGGCATTATTTAAGTGTGCTCCACTATATGACGACCCGTTTTGTAACGGAGCTCCGGTCTGGCTGCCCGGCACGCCCCCTGAATTCGACCCCCCGGCACTGGTTCCTTGCGCGTAGGGTGAGCCGGTTGGGTTAAAATTTGCTACAGGACCAACAACATCAGCGTATGAAATATTTAGGCACGTTCCACTTTGAGGATCCTCCCCGATTTTGGTCAAGATAAGATAACAGGCTTTTTTATTACTTTCTCCATCACCTATAAAAAAATATTACACATACTTCTTTTAATTTATTCACAAATGTTCTGAAAGATTATAATTAAACTAAGAACGTTAAGCAGATTACAACCAATGTAATCAAATAAACGAAATCATCAATAGATAAAAAATGAATTCATTCATAAATGTGTTACCTATAACTGTTATACACCGTTCTTGCAACGTTTGGTCCTTAGCTTTCTGGGAAATTTGAATGTAAGCTCCACTTTCTTCTTTAATCTGTTTGATGAAACTACCCCCTTTTCCTATGATCATCCCCGCAGTGCTGTTGGGGACCAAAATTTTGACCTAAAAAGGATGTGAAAATAAATTTAGACGGTCAGAGCGAAATTGGTAGCCAAGCTACTTGTTTATCTCTGTCTACTGTTAATTTGTTGTCAAAATCCATAGCTTTGGTATTGGGATCTGGTTTTTCTTTAATTTTGTCCATTATGAAGGATAACATGGCTAGAATGGATTCAATGGTGCCTTTGATTAAACACACCCGTTCCGTTGTACCTAATCAAATGAAAGACACGTGACACCCGCGTCGACAAAAGGGGAAAATCAAACGAAAACACTGTACCAGGATAGAAATCATTGGCTTTAGACATTTTGACTCGGGCATTGACTTCTTTTTGAACCTGGGCAATGGTTTCACCTCCTTTGCCAATAATGGCTCCAGCCGCGGTGCAAGGAACAAGTATTTTCAGGTACACGGAACCATCTGTAAGAGAAAATACATGGGTCGTTAGGTTTTAATGCGAGCCGTTACCATATGGTAGAACATAATCTCGCTGTTGTACTCGATGGATTTCAGGTCCTAGTGTATAATGCAGGGTGAACTTAAGCCCCGAAAGTCATAAAGATTCTTCTATGTTATGTCTCGTTAAAGGCCCCAATGACGACAAAGTTGATAACAGAAAGAAGAAGAATCCCAATCTCAGGGCAAGGCCATGTGCGGAAAAAGCAAAAAACCCGAGCGAACTTTCCCCCCTCCCCCCACGATTGCAGCTAATACCACGTTAATTTTCCCGGCTATGGAGTACAAAACATACTTGAAGTTTTAAAATGCACAGGGAATTAAAAATAGAATGGTGTTGAAAACCCGAAGCAGAAAACTCGGCTAAGAAACCGAAGGTGAGTGTTACCCATGCATTAACTACCTGCTCCAAAATGTGACCTTTTCCTTTCTGTATTGTCTTGCTCACCATCCAATGGTCTTTTTCTTGAATCCGGCATATCCGGCGATGAAGGGCTGGAATCACTATCCAAAGCCATGATGGGAAGATGAACGAATAAAATGAAATTGATGAGAAAATGTGGACGATGATGACGCAGGCACGAGCAACTCAGCTGAGCGAAGGACCATGTTAGTGCGGCAGTGGCAGATTTAGATTTACCTCCTGTCGAAAAATACATATGAAACATTTCACAATTAAAAACTAACGATTGCTGAGAAAACTCATCAAGTGTAATAAATAAAACTTTTGACGGAGTTTTCAAAATACACGTCGAAGCACAAAGAAAACTGGCATTGTTGTATACAGGATTGGTAAACAAAACTTGGAGGCAGTTCAGAAGTAAATATTTTCAAATTAGTCACTAACATTTTTGCTTTCCATCCGTGTTTGCTTGGCTTACATTACTGCTTTCCTGTAAGTATCTTTGTGCTGGATATGTGGACGAACTATTTTGCTGGATTAGTTTGGACTACATTTTCTTTCATGTTTTTTAAGGTTTGGAAAACTTCCAAAGAAATCACCCAAATAATCATTCTTATTTGCCTTCTAGAATTCCGTTCTTCTAAAACACGTTACGTCTTATGTGAAAACAGTGTCAATTCCTTGACGCTATTTTCACTAGTGGTTTTTGAGACTTTCCAAGCTGATTTTTGGCGCCGAGATTGATTTATTACCTTTTTTCTGGACGAGTTGTAGTTTCAAGTATTATGCACCGATTTCTCTTAGAAGGACAAAAGTAAGCCGATTCGTCAAGAAAGTATCCCTCACCTATGGCTGGTTTGAGCAAGGGTGAATAAGACTCTTACTGTATTTCGAGTCTAGTTTATTGCTTGGTAGTGGAGTTAAACTAGAGTTATTTAGGCCAGGTTTTGAATCGTGTGCGAAATAAGGATTTGTCAAATATCAGATTCACACATGCCGTCTAATTTTTAGACACTAAAATGGATAACTCTTCAAATGGAAACCATGAGGCACCCGTAAAAAAGTCACGCGTAGACCTGCAATCCTTACCTACAAGACAGTATTTGGACCAAACCGTCGTTCCTTTGCTTCTGCAAGGGCTGTCGTCCCTTGCTAAAGAAAGGTAATATACTGATAAAGTCATACTGCAATATGTATTTCCAGAAAGGTAATGTTCTCACGGAACAGGCCGGCAGATCCGGTAGACTACTTGGCCAATTATTTGCTGAAAAATAAAGCTCAGTTTGATACCTCCACTGCTTCAGTATCGCAACCAACGCCTTCAAGCCAGCCACCTGCCTGAAACCGGATTTCTGCTGCCATTGACCTGTATCCCTAATTTTTTAAGTGTTCTCTTGTTATTCACGTAAACTCATATAAATTTTTTTCATAAGCAACAACTCGTGTCTCAAATTTATTAAAATCTTTCTAGCAGGCTTTCTTACATAGGACGGCTTGGAATGTCTCTTCCTTGATTGCATGTCATGCACAGAAACTAGTTTAAAACTCCTTACATAATTGCACTTCGTGAACACGTAAATGGAAGCCCTCCAGTTAAGCAGCTTTACACAATTTCAACATAAACTGTCTCGTTCGTTTACTGAGATCATCATTGAAGATACCTAAACAACTTGTCGTCCCGGAGCGTTTTTACATGTCCGTTTCTAACGGCGTGCTATGTGAACGTTTGGCCGCTAAATCGAAACTCATTTTAGGCAACTGGTCTATGCATGCCATGGTTTGAGCATGTCTTGGAAGCTCGATATCCAAGTCTGTCTCGAGTAGCTGGGATCGAGTGGTTGACGGCGGCGCGTTGCCAAAAGTCGTTGGTTTCGTACCACCGTGGTGGCCTTTGCCGTAATGATCTGCAGATTGAGCAGTGGCCGGTCTGACAATGGGCATTGTCATAATGGAACTCGTGTCAGTATCGCGTGAAATATCTGGCTGGGGCGAGTATCCATAAGAAGTGGTGTCGGTATTTGCCCGAGGTCTTGCGTACTCCGGTTCATGTTCATGTACCGCCGAATGCTGGTAATGCACAGCGCCGTTAGACTGGACATCCAAGCGCGTGTCAGTGGCCACTGAACTACCATCCCATACATCTGAATTGGCTTGCGAGGGTCGGCCAAAGGTCGAAGTGTCCCGGAAGCCCCGATTTTCGTAAGTTATGTCAAACGTGCGATCTGCGTTCACGTTCTGTTGCTCTCGTTCAGCTTGGGTGCCAAACCGGTCATGAAAAGGCGTGAAAGAAAGGGTCATATTTGTGCTGGAGGCTTCGTAAATCTCATAGGAACGGTTATCTTCTACGGATGAGTTGAACTGCGAGGAGGAAGCAACTTTTTCGATCGAATCGAGACTCCCCCCGTGCGGGTCATGGAGTTTACGCATATCCGCTGGCTTGGAAGCTTCGATGCGGTCCAAAATGCGTCTCCTGGCACCAGTATCAGAAAACCCGGCACTGGAAGCTAACGAGGCTAGAGAACGGCTCGAGCGTATTGAAGCTCGAATGGAGTTGCGGCGTTCTAAGCGCTGTGCTGCGCGATGACGCGACTTGGACGCCCAGAATGCTACACAAAGCAGAATGAGCACCAACGCCAAACCAGCGGCCGTTAACGCTGCTACAGTTACTATATCATCGGTCCACCCTAATGGATCCAGATGGATTTCCGGATCTGTAAAGAAAAGGCATTTAATAAAAAGTACACAAATAAACGTAAAAAATATTTAAAATAATAAGTAAAAAATAATTAAAATAAATACGAATACGAGAACTAATACAGCATTCAATTAGTTATGAATTACAAGAACAGTTGACTGATCTTAAGTTACAGATTGACTGATCACGAAAATCCATGAGAAAGAAAACTAGAAATAGCATTCAATTAATAATCGATATTTGACCAAGTCACGCTAAAGACGTTATCTCACCTGACTCGCATACAAAAGGCAGTAGTAAGTTGCACTCCGACTTTTCGACTCGTCGGTTGACAAACACAGTGCAAGAATGGATCATATCCAAATGTTGGACCCAAACACGTGAATAATAATCAAAGCCTTGTTGCTGGCTCATTAAGAACTCCATTACTTCCCAATGGTTGGACATCAAGTAGGGCAGAGTGGCATTATCACGCTACAAAAACCACAATATTAAGCAAGGAGAACTAAAAAAAATCTGAAAATTTACCCTGCAGAAATCTTTGGCGTCATTGAAGGTCATGGGGACTCCTAAATAAAGATAGCACGAATCGCCTACTAAGGTCCAGCCAGGATCGCATTTGCCGCTTAAAATCGTGCGGTTATTGAAATGGAAGGGCAAATAGTCCACTTCTAAGAGTTCGAGTCTATCGCGGTGGTCTCGAATGCGACCATTAACAGCAGACGACTCGTTATAGCCCCACCAATTGAAGCGAGCATCAATAGGAGTACGTTGAGCTTCCAAACTGAAAACAATGATTCTTAAGTTAATTTTCTCCTTATAATTCACGACATACTTCAGTACGTTTGAACGCAACAAATCAGAACGAAAATATTGCAAACAAAAAACACTGAAACGAGCAAGACGAAATGCACATGACGAAATTACAAAGGGAAGAGAAGGACAAAACACGCACACCACACAGACACGGAATCTTACCCATGAGTGTCATAGATCGAAACGTTTTTGATGTCTTGCAAGCTGAAGGAAGGCGGGAAAATCCAAAAAGTTTGTAAATTGAGATTGATTGAAAAGTTGAGCAACAGGTTACTATGTAACGTGAAATATTAACTTACCCAGTCCAATTGACCGCAACGAGTTCGTAGTCGTTGTAAGGATTGGTGAACACGTTATTAACGTATCGTTGACCGCTCGAACCAGCGATGACTGTGCCTCTATTATCTCGATCGGTAGCGTAATTTTTGTACAGCGAATTGTGAATGAAAGTTTGTAGAATTGGCAGCCGCGCACGGTTGAATCCATGGACGTGCATAATATGGTGGCCCCAATTGTTGAAGATATAATTTGCCGTTGCATTACACACCATCTACGAAAATAAAAAATATTCAAGAATAATTATAAAAATACTAAAAACGGAAGAAATGGCTGCTGGCGAAAATTACTTGTGCAAAAATAACGACGTCTTCATAAGGGATGTGAGATCGAGTTATGTAATTGTAGAATAAAGTGGCTTCTTGATACGGACTGGCTCTCCGTCCTTCTAAATGTAAGACTGGTCGGTCACGGTTGTCAACGAAAACATTGTTATGAATAACGGCTTTCAAAGCAGTCGGCACGCCACTTGAATCTGCAAAAACCGTTAAACCTCCCTGGTTGCCTTGCACCAAGTTATTCTGCGAAAACAACAACAAAAAAACACTCCAGTAAAATAAAAAAATGACCAAATATGCAGATTTTACTCTAAAATAAAACACGTTAGTGTTTTGGACGTCCAACTCCACCGCGGCTTCTGAAGTGGAGAAATTGCCATATAGGGATACGCCGTTGTCCAGGATCTGATTCCACTCCATAGTAATCATCGGACTTACTTCGCCAGCGCTAACGTAACGGACAGCGCCTTGGGAATTGTTAAACAAACCGGAGTATGAAATATTGTGCTGTAAATCGCGACCTGAAAAAAAGAAAGAAGAATGTTTTAATAAGGTTTAAAGCAACTTTAATGGTACCATATACCGAAACCCAAAGCTGAAATCGGCAAGGTAACAATTTCAGCGACAAAGCCGTGGTTCCCATCGGCTCCGGTGGCATGTAATTTAACACTTAAACTCGGTTTCGTGGTGACATACATCCGATTTTCCCGACCTTGACCGGTCGTTTCAGAGGTAATGGTCATTAAAAGTTTCGACGTGGTAGAGTTGTAAAGATCGCCATCGTAGAGTCGCACGCTATCAGGTTCCCACGGTTCGCCAGTGGAGTTAAACAAATTGAGCTGCAACAGCCTTCACAGAAGAAAAAAATGTAAAAAATACGAACTACTAATCTGTGACATTCGTACCTGAAGCCAAAAGTTTTGGCGCCGTACGGAGACGTGAAGATCTTAACACAGTCAGCAGGCACGTTATCGTAACGGAAATAAAGAAGGACGCGTTCTTCCACTAGTATATGTTTGGCTGGGTCGCAAGCATCCAACAATCCGAAAGTGTTATAAGGCATTCGAACTTCTGCGGTTGGACTGAAACTCGAGGTTTCCGAATCACGCGACTCGCCAGTCAACATTATTACTGACACTCCAGCACCCAGATTATCGCTGATCCTATTTTCCGACACAAATAGGAAGAATAATTAATAAATCACGCGCGTAAAAATTTAACAACATTTCCAGAGAAATATTCCCAAAAACTATTCACAATTTTATCAACATAAGTTTAGATTGTTTCCCTATATCTGTCAACGGCGTGAGTCTAGCTCCCTGTCAGAAAAAGGTTTCCATGCTGAAGTTTTCTTTTCCCCCGAGCACCAACGTAGGCTTTCGCCTATTGCCGTATCTTTATTTGTAACTTCTAAGTTTACACGACTTTGATTAGAAGTACCGAAAGGAACAAGACATGCTGAAGGTTAAATATGATACAATGCAATTATCACATGCGTATCAAGCTTAACCAATTGAAATCTTTAAAAAAATAATTAAAAATCTACAGTATAAAAAGTAAAAAATAATTTTACGTTCTATTTTACTCCAAACGACTTGACTAATTACACAAAAAACCTACAATTAAATAAATATAAAAAGATTCAATCAACAGTAACATCGCGCTTAATGTTGACACAGGCATGGTGAAAAGAATACTTACACGTTATCCACGATGAGCGTATTTTTGGCCGGGGATATAAGTTGTACGCCATCCCAGGCGCTCTTGGTCACATTCACGTGTCGGATCACAGGAGATTTGAACGTTGAAAGTATCGCCGGACTTCTTTCGCCGTGTAGGATGCCCGCCCCTTCAATCTTGGCATACTGGAGCACTGATGTATAACCGTCAGCAGTAGGACCACGCACAAAGGTCCCTCGTGGCCTTTCGTGCACATCATATTCAAACGTGGGGACGGAAAACCTGTCAGCGTACCACAAAACAATATTAAACCGACGAATCTTTTACGTATCATGACCGCAAAGCTCAACAGAAGGAAAATTTACCGTATTCCGCCCCAGTATTCGAAGTCAGGTTCCAAATTGCGGTCACCACAGCTCACAAAAACGAATTTAGACGTATAGTCGCACCGGTATTCGTGGCCATAAATCTGGCCATTCATTCTAATCTCGCAATCTTCCAGACGTTCCTCATTCCCTACAGAAAAAGAAAAGGAATTTCTCGGTCAAATATTCAGTAGCTTTCGCTTAGAACTTTTCGAGACAAATAAAGGAAAGCTGAAGTTTTGCTGTTACCTGTGCACTGGATAGGTTCTGGCCAGTACCTTACGCGATTTAAGCTGCCTATCTGGAACTCCCATCTCCTCCCGAAGTCGTAAAACTCGTTTAGCGTCTCCAACCCGAGCTCGCGACACACAACTCGCGCATTGCGCTCTGAGAATCTCGAATCGCAGAGCGGCACCCATTGCAAGGTGGTTTGGTTGTACATCTCCACGTAGCCTTGGCTTTGGCCCTCACATTGGCCGTCCACGCAAAGTCGCACGTTCGCCTTGTTCTCCTTCATTGCTCTCGCTACACGATAGTGCGGATGGGTCGAATTTTTCCGCGTCGGTCGGAACACGATAGGTGCGTCCCAGTGACCTTGAGCGTTCAGATTGCCCAGTACCAAAATTCCCACGTTCGGAAAGAATTCCAACGCGACTCCCGGATGAATTGTCAAAGTCGCGCCCGGCATGATTGTAACGTCAGCTTTGAACAGGTAAGGCTGAGATCGCAAAGTGAGAACCACGTCTTCATAGATGCGTCCCGCTAAATTATCCAGGTCGACGTGCGGGCTTAGTTCCGCGAACGATGACTGGCCTGAATCAAACATGTTCTCGAGCAGGAAAGGTCGATAACGCGCAATAGCGTAACTGTTCCAGTCGTCAAAGTCAAAGATCTTCTCCCGGATGACTTCCATATCCGAAGTGCCCCACCAATTCCGCACAGCGTTCACCATCGTGTTCAACCTCGCAGTGCGCAAGCCGGCCAACAGCTCGTAATCCATGGCGTTCGAGCCAAAGAGATTATCGGTGACATTCACGTTTTGAACGCCTTTAAGCGCCACTACGTAAGAGACCGGTGTCGAACGGCTGGTAGCGAGCAATCCAGGAGTATGGGCATTGTTCTGCACGATATTGAAGGCGAATTCGGCCCAGACATGTCCCAGAATCTCCGATTGGCTGTGGACGTCCCATTCTAGCATGGCCAGTCCTTTGTTGTTCAGCAAACGGTTGTGGTAAATAAATGCGTCTTTTTCCATGCCGCGCAGAGAAAGTAAGCTCTTGAAGCACTGATTGGAGTCGAACAAGTTCCGGGTAATGTTCACTCTCGCAAAATGCCCGTCAATATTCATCATAAAGCCTTCGTTGTGCTGGAAAAGTGAATCGCTAATGAACACGGTGTGAGTGTGATTAGCGTCGTATTGCCACACGTAAGGCAAGCGGAAATCGCAACCACCGGCGCGATGGCGTTCGAAAGTGACGTTCTGCATGATCCAGTGGAACAAATTACTCGATTCTCGAATATCCCTGAAAATTGTGTTGCTTAATTTAGTAAAGGTTACAAAATTTAAAGTATTAAACTGTTTTACCTGCTAGTTTGAATAATTCCTTTTCCGTTAGAGCGAAAGGCAGTATAATTAAGGCTGTATTTGATTTCAGCCAGAGCAAAAGATCCCGCTTCGCGGTAGGGTGTATGAATTCTCATAGCTTCTTCTTGGTTATCTTGAATGGTGCACGCAATAATCTGAACTGATTCATTGGCTTTGCGTAAGTAGTGGTGACCGTCAGGACTCAAAAATCTATGCAACAAGTGAATATTTTTAGATAGTGCGAGAAAAGACACTCGTAAAGTACATGAGAGCGTTTCTTTACCGGTTATAATGGAATGCAGAAAATCCACGCTTGTTCTTCTGTAAAATTGATGATTGCACAGTTAATGTGGGTAGTGGGCCCGGTAACAGTATTGAACGCTGAGTTTGAATGTCCGATCCTTCGAAATTTTTAATTAACATTACAGCTGCATTTTTTTTTTTGGTTATACTTCTAACGGCTCGCAAAAGTATTACTGCCCCGCCTTTCGCGTTACTGCCACTTCGGTACTTGACATCCAATCGATAAGAAGACGACAGTGCAGGGAATAACGATAGATTTGTTCGGACGTTCCACGCTTCATTGCTGAGTTCTCCGAAGTCATAAAACGTTAAAGACTCAGTGCTCAAATTCACAATAGGGTTCAAAACCTATCCCAGAAAAAAGGATCCGAAGAAAAGGCATTATGTTGTTGGTTGAAGATTACGTTTTTATTGGGATTTACCTGCATTCCTATGACGTTACGCTGATCCGTAACAAGCGCGAACTGTTTTTCGACATCGCTCATTGTCTTTTTCGTTCGCAAATATCTAGGCTTGTCCGGATCTAAGCTAATGGTATCAGGCATGTCCGGAACTTCGATGAATTCCTCAGGCTTCAGGGCAGAAAGCCAACCCATCATTTCTCTTAACTCTTGTCGTGAAATCATAGGATTGTAATGCACACCTGACTGAGCATTCTCTTCCAAACGACAATCTACAGTACACACATTATCAGAAGAATTTAGAAAGTTAGATAAAATTGTTGAATGGATGCATACCAGTAATCTGCATTCCTAAAGAACGCATGCTGATACCATGACCAGAATTATAGGAAATTTCGCTTTTCTTCAAATTCGTCACGCGTTCAGGATAGTAAATATCGGAGTACATGATGCCTAATCCATCCTGCGCGTTATGCCTCAGTATTAATTTGTCTAGTACGTGGTGATGCATATCAATGCGCAGAGCTAGATTAACAAAAGTTACACATTAATAATGCATTTCAAAACTCGCCATTGCTAATATCAATACAGTTTCGAAAAAAGGAAAAATTTTCAAAATACCTGGTTGGAATGCATGAGTAGAATAGTCGAAGAGTCCGGCGCGTTCTATCAAAACGCTTTTTAAAGTTGATTTCTTGGCAGTCATTCCGAGACGTAATCCGGCCCACGCTACGTCATGGCATCTCAATCCCACATGCATATCGGCTCCACAATAATTTTCCACATCTTCGGATACGAGCTCGTAGCGGCATTGTCGAATATCCGAGTCAAACTCGCTACACCGTACATTACTACAGAAAAACGCACATTAATATGCGAGAAAAGAAACCGCGACAATTTTACCTTATGATGGCCGGTTCACTTCCGTCAAGGGGAACTTCCGATCTCTCCATTAGCCAATCCTGGGGATTCAGAACGAGCCCCATCTGATGACAAGCCACAGCTGCGGTTTCTATGTTCCAGCCGTAATCGCAAACGCTTCCCCAAGTTTCTCCCAGTTTCACCTGCAAATAAGTAAAATAAATAAATAAAATAAAAGCGAAATATTATATATACAACTAAATGGAATACAGATGGACCCCTGGATAAAAAATGGCATGGTTACATAAAAAAAACGAAGAAAAAAGATTTTAATACAAAAAAGTAAACTATTTCATTAATAAAGAAGAAACTGTTCGGCATATTCGCTGTACGCCACCGACATTGTTAACAAGGTTTTACCTGTAATTTGCCTTCGTTTGCTCCGGCTCCGCCTACAAGACGTACTGGAACATCAGCGCCTTCTTCAACCGTCCGGTCCGCTAAAGCAAATATGACATTGCCACCTGGTGTCGTGGATCCTTCGGCAATCAATTCCCCTCCTACCATCATACCCAGCGAATGGCGGAATTTCAACGTAACGCCGAACGCCACAGTTAACCGACCAGTTGGGCGAATGGTGATATCCCTGGTAACCAGGTATTCACCCTTATCGACTAGCTCCTCCCAGCCACTGACTTCTCCACCAATTTCTCGCGTACCCGACTGGATGAAGGACGGCACAAAGTTGGGGTTATTGGACTCGGCGTCGGATTCAAAGTTGGTATCGTGCAACAAGAACGGCTTATAATCAACCGAAGCGAGGTTATAACGATCTTTCCGGTCAAACAGCCTGTAATACACGTCTTGCTCGCGTCTGTTCCCTAGCCAGTTGCGTACGCAAGGTAACGTGCGCAGATTGTCTTCTAGCTGGGATCCTATTTCGTAATCCGAGTCCGGGTTTTCAATCATGTTGCGCGTAACGTTAATATTAGACGACGCAATGACGACCGCCGCTGCGACACGACTGCGTGGGTTAAGATGCTGGTACAACTGTTTGGCGGCGTTCTTTTTTACCCAGTTACGAGTCACAAACATTCTTTGCTCATCAGCGTATTCGGAAAGTCCCACGTTGACGACGTACGTGCCGCTATTGGCCTCGAAGCGGTTATTGGAGATCTCCAGCTCGGCTGGCAAAGTTTCCAATTCCAGGAAGTCAGGGTTGCGCACGTACAAACAACCGCGCACTTGCCCTTTAAAGTAGTTGTGCTCAATCATCGCGTTCAAGTTGACAGCCGGGGACACCATCACTGCTGGCCGCTGGTTGTTGACAAACTTGTTATGGCCGATTTGCAGTGACAACCGAGGACTCATTTCGCGCCAACACGTTTGAACGTCCACTGCGTTCCACTGACTTTCTTCAAAGACGTTGCCGCTTATGTTCACCGCGCCTTCGCGGCAAAAGTTGCCCACCAAGATGCCTGTATCCAAATTTCTTCCGATTTGGTTGTAGGCAAAGATGAATTCGCGGTGAATCGCCACACTGGGCGAGGATTCGTTGATCCATGAGACGAAACCGTGACCTTGGTTGCCTTGGAGCTGCGAAAAACTGATGTTCACACGACCGCCGGAGTAAGTCAAGTTCACGCCGTCGCCGTAATTGTCCAGAATGTAGGAGTGGGTGACGTTTACATCAGCAGCGCCGTCAGATACGTGAATACCGGCTGGGCCCAAGTTTCGTGAGATATTGCTGCCCTGTACGTGAACCAAAGACCGCACGTTCTCCGCCCATAGACCTCGACCGGTATTGTTATGGATAATTACGTTTGTCAAGTTGACATCGAAACCTTTTTCTGTGAATAAATTAAAAGTGCCAAAATCAGAAATACGCTTATGGTTAATACAGATTTCCAGCCTTAGCGTGTTTTCGTTAACTCAACGTATAATATTATTAATGCAATAGTTTTAACGGAAATAAGAACCCAATTAACGAAATTATAAGGAAACAGCTTTAATTAGTAACATATATAATAAACGAATAATTTAATTCACAGAGCACTGTAACAACTAAAAGAAGATTAAAACATCTGACACCAGCATTATGCGTAAGCCTACACTTGTCTTCAAAGACGAACCAGAGAATATAGATACACTAAATTAAGTAAAATAATATGTATTACCTAACCTAATAATGAAGTAAAAGCTAACTGAAATATTAATTAAATAAATAAACCCGTCAAATTTGGTAATATTGACCATAAAATTATTTATTTTTATTTTCAATACGGGAATTTCGGGCCTTTTGTATAAAGCTTACCAAAGCCAGCGATAAGCTCCATGTTTACTATATTCCTGCTTGACGGCTTTGCAGTAAATTGCATCCAAATGCTGTTTCGTGTCGTCGTTAAGCTTTGCGGTCGCGTGGAATTACTGAGGACAATTTTGGCTAGCAAAGGTGCCCTGGAATCGGGACCATCGCGGATTTCCATCGTAGCCCCGTTCTCTAGCTCAGTACTCACGTGGACGAAATGCAAGGTAAGTACTTGGTCGGGCAAACTCATAAATTTCTACAAAAATATTGATAATTCAATTAAAGAAAAAATTACGGAAATTACCCAAAAAAAGTACACCGTACCTTTTGACAAACCGTTTCTCTGACAGTATCACGGAAAGATTCGGCCAAAATAGACAGCGGGTACACTTGCATGTTCGGCGAACCGGAGAGGCAAAAATCATGCGTTTCAACCACATTTTCCCCTGCTTTATCTGGTATGATATCGTGGTAAACGTATTTCAAACCATCGGCTCCGTTTTGAGTAAAATTGGAAGATTCCACCAACATCAAGCCGGTCGACGTGTTCGCATAAAGGCCATAACCTTGGTTATGCGACACGGAAGAAGCGTTCAAGTAAACAATGGAAGCAGGCTGGGAGAAGTTAAGCCCGTTGTAGGCTGAGTAGTGAACTTTCAAGCCTGTAAGTCTCGGAGGCACACCCTCAGACTCCAGCGCTGAAACGACCATTCGTTGGGGTCCCACCCCGGCTTCCAGGATGTCCACATTATAAAGGATCGACTCGGACACCTATAATTAAAACCCCCACATAAGAACAAACCCACAAATTTCGGAATTAAAATCGTTATACCTTAACGTAAAGCGAGTTCTTTTGGATCAGTTCTTTCTTCCAGCGCGCATTTTCGAAACGGAGCCCTCGCCAGTGTAAAGACCCAACATTTTCCGTATAAGTTGCCTCACAAGCAAGGCCCAGGTCGGGATGGTGATCTGCAAACAAAGTACACCTTGTCAATACGGTTGAGTCTGTCAAAATTTGAACTCTAAAGGGTCATAACAATAAAACAAGCACTTATGGTATGACCGTTCCCCTAAGGGGGTTTACAAAGGCCCTTAAGCGGGCTTTAAACCTAGGTCTTCAGCCAAAAGGAAGAATGGGAAAATGCACGCGATATGCCCTAAGCCGCGTAGGTATGCAGAATCGGTTACGACACATGACGGTTACACCTGGAGGGGATGCTTCAAATGCCAAGCAAAGGTGTTCGAACCGGTCTGTAACACTAAGAGGCACGAAAACATCCATTACGCCATCGAGATTTGTGGTTAACTCTTTTTCCCTCGCCCTTGAGCGACTGCAAAGGAGATGACCCGCCAAATCACAGAGGAACTAACGCTTAGATAAACCGGAAAGGACGCTCTTACGATTCTCCACGGTTCGTTTTCCCTTCACTTCCGGCGGTTGTGCACCAAGTGTGTGTGGAGAGTTGCACGAGCCAAAGCGTGAAAGTAAACTCCAAACCGTAACGGTTTGGTGGTAACGGCGGGGGAGAGTCAAGGTGATTGTCTACTATGGGGCATTTTCAAACTTCATAGTGTACAGTTTCCCCTCCAAGAAACGTTTTAATGACAGGCTCGTGCTAAAGGTTTTCTTTTTTATTTATTTCTTCTTTTTCAAGCTAGGAAATTGAATGATACCGTGTAGAAGGAAGAAGAGTAATGTACGTACCGCACACGCCAATGCCCATTTTTCGGCTTGACCAGTCACATTCTTGTAAACTGAGCGACGTATTGGAACAATCCGGACTTTCCATTAACAGAGGGTGACTAGTCGATCCATTCAAACGTTCCATCCAACGAAAGAATTCCCCGCCCATGTACCCCAATTGGCGACATGCCACTTGGTAATCCGTTTCGGTCCAACTACAAACATACACAGAGGTACACTTTCATTTACAACTTGATCTAAAAGAGAAGAACCCTGGCTACAGAATTGGGTTTCATGAGCAAACAAGCACGTATGAAAGTTGTAGGCGAAACGACGAATCAGCGAGACCGGGGAAAACCAGCCTTTTGTCATCGCCAATATACAACATGAATTGAACGTTCTGCACGTTTGCTTTTGTGAGCATATTTGGCCACGTTCGACATCCTCGTCTTGTCATTGTTTCCTACAGCCAAGCTAGCCGTCACACTTGCCGCTTGATCGACCAATACTGACCAAAGTTGATGTCACCAAGCGAACGTAAACGCCACTTACTTCCTGGAGTTGGTGCACACACTTCTCCATTTTCCTTGATGCAATAACTGCAGTCTTCCGGCCAAGGGCGAAGGACCGTCCGCTAATCGAATAGTTTTGCTTCGGAAAACGCCTTCTTCGTTGCCTTCTCGGACAGGGTTGAGTAAATTGTTCTGCGACCTGAGATTCGACACAAACCGAATCCTTCGCAGCGGCTCGCCCTATTACGGTCCCATAAAAAGGAGAAAAACAAATCATAAAAACAAAATTAAAACGGACTCCTCTTGTCTACATTTTAGCCCTCATCCCTGGCTTCTATCAACTTTTGGCTTGTGGGGACATGTCGTCTTGCTCTGAGTCACACAACCCACCCTAAGATAACGGATTCTTTACGAGTCGGAGTCGCAATTTCACTTCCGTTTAGGTGTCTCAACGCCGCAATTCCCTAACATCCGCTACTGAGCTTTCCAGTCACTGGAGCCATTAAACAAACAACGCATTACAACCAACCACATTGTCTCGATACATTTAGGTTTATCTTCGCCACTAATCTTGCGTGACTCGCTTTATCGCAGAGAATTCGTTTACCGAAACCTTATCAAACGTTGGAAAATATCGTTGGAAAACAGTCCCTCCAAAAACACGGGTTTCTGGCGTGAATTCGCTCTTCCTCTGGTAGTTAAAAGGGGGCTTTTAAAGGGTTAAGTCCTTAAGGGTGGTTAGGGCAAACAAAAAAATACATGTGTAAGGAGCTTCTCACTTTCTTCACACTGACAGGTCAAGGCGGTTCAATATTGACGGATAAGCTCACCCGGAAGTCTTTTATCTTCCCACCTTATCCGTAACTTGCCACTTACCTTCGCAATGAGGGCTCCCCTGACGAAAACCCCCACCCCGGTCCGCAGCCTGATTTCCACCCCGGGATCTATGACCAGCGACCCGTTTTTGGTAATGATCACGTCATCGGGGATAACATAAGGGCTATTGTCTAACGTAAAAACTGTGCGGTTATTGATTAATCCGCTAAAATATGTCTCCGCCTGCACTCCCACCTTTCGCCCGCACATTAGCGAGAACCCGCACAGTACAAACACCAAGGTCGCCCCCTCGAGCACTGATTTAGGACCCATATTCAAACTAAAGTATCCCTCCGTACGCACTTCCTGAAACGTGAAGAATTCCTCACCACGACAACACAAACTTTTCAGCTTTGGGCCCGACTCAACCACGCATCCTTCGGCCACTCACACATGTTACTGTTTACTGCTTTGAACGCAAAAATTCGCAGAAAAGCGCAGCACTCCAAACGCTCGTCGAGCCGTTGTCATCAAAGGAGCCAAACTGACTTGGCGTCGTCTCCTTTTTCTGAGCTACACCACACGCCCAAGCTTGAGAGCATTGCCCATGCAATGCAAATCTCGTTTCACCTCAAGCCCCGACTGAATTTCAAAAAGCACTAGAACAGGTAACGCGTAGCCCACGGCAACGTCCACAAAAGGGTCCCCAGGTCTCTTGGTTAAAGCAAAGGTAAAAACTCGTTGAAAGGAGACCTGGATGCCATCTGTTAAGAGAATTGAGAAGGATACTAAGGGGACCATCAAGTAAAAGTCAGAAACAGTGTTAGCAAGCTTTAAGGCAAATACGTATAAATCTATTTGACATCACAATTTCTTTTCCGAGGCGAAAAAACCTTTACATTATGACCTGGCTTGTTCCACTAACTTATAGAAATACGAATAAGGGTCCTGAAGTAGTTTACTAGGTGAGTCAAATTCGACAATTTGTCCGTGTTGCATCACTAAAACCCGGTTAACATCCATCACAGTGGTTATGCGATGCGCAATGGTTAAAACGGTACTGTTCGTGAAGCACGATCGGATGGTGGCTTGTAATAGACGGTCAGTCTCTGAGTCCAGTTGAGCGGTTGCTTCGTCAATGCACAGAATCTGAGCCAGACACGTTATATGTTTTTTAGTTTTAATTTATTCATTCATTTAGTAGAATAATAATTAATGTTACCTTCGCATTCTTCAAAATGGCTCGGGCTAGGCAGAATAACTGTTTCTGACCTGCGGATAAACTGCTGCCCCGGTCTTCAATTTTCGAAAGCAAACCCCCAAGATTTGCCACGGCCGTCGTTAGATTACACTTGTGTAATGCAACGAGCAATTCTTCGTCGGTGTGCTCGCTCAACGGGTCCAGGTTTTCACGCACCGTGCCGGAGAAAAGAAAAGGATCTTGGGGAATGATAGCGAGTTTCGATCGCAGCGTATGTAAATCAATGTGCCGGATATTAATCCCATCAATGCGAGCTTCACCCATGGCAGCTTCGCACAAACGGAAAAGTACGGTAAATAGACTCGATTTGCCTGAACCTGTGCGTCCCACAATCCCAATCTTCTCACCCGGTTCTGTGACAAAGCTTACCCCACGTAGTACTAACGGCAAATGCTCCCTAGAACAAAAAAAAAAAAACAAATAGATAAAAGGTAGTATTAAATGAAACTATGCATATATCAGATAAATGAAACTAAAAAACCGGATAATACGTAAATAGTACATAAATAACAAATAGATCATGGATACCTAAAACATTCAAGTACACATATAATAGATTGGTAAATAGAAATGAATGAATGCATGTATCAAAGCGATAACTAAAATTTATTTTTAATGATCAAAGATAAGTTTAAGCCCTCTCAAATTAAACTTGAATTCACTCTATAACTGTACGATGGTTACCTGTATTGCAAAGAAATACTTTCCATTTCCAAAACTCCCTGAGAAGGCCAGTTCGACGGAGTTGCGAGGGGATAATCATCTTCAGACTCCGGTTCAATGCGTTCGATGTACAGCTCTGTTCGTTCAACGGCTATCATTTCTTTCTCGGTTTCTGTAAACGACGTGACCACGCCCCCTAACAGAGAAGTAACGGATAAGGCGTAGGAAATGGCCAAACCCACCAAACCTACAATTTCGAATAAATATACGTTAAACGAATCTCAATTAATAAGTAAGATCCTACCCGGATCTACGACATGGAGCTGGTGTTGTAAAACTGCTACCACGCCTACTCCTGTGATCATAGCCACGCCTATTAACTGTAGCCGCATGTTAAGCCACTGACTGGCAGCTGTCGCAGCAAACTGCGCTCGCTGGTTGTCTTCCACACAATATATGTTTTCTAACACAAACCGGGGTAAGGCTCGCATAGCGCGAATTGTGATCTTTCCAGTCAAAGATTCACTGAGATGCGAGTAAAACGGCGAAAGTGTCAGACTGCTTATGCGTTTCAACTCTCGTGAAGTGTGCCGGTAAAAATACTGCAATTTCAGGTAAATGGCTCCCAGAGGAATAAACAAAAGCAAGATCCACGGGATACCAAAACACATGACGACAATTGTGCCCAAGAGACCGAATGTTTGGGCCAGGAAGATATTCAGCATAAATGGTAGGGAATCGTCAATGGTGTACAAATCTGAGGAAAAACGATTCAGAATACGTCCGAGTGGAGTGACGTCAAAGAAGACCATGCGAGCTTTGAGCACTGATGTCAATAATTGTTCGTGAACTTTTCGGGCGGCTTCCAATCCGCCGTAGGCAAAAAGAAATGCTCGAAGGAAAGTGAAGCACGTGTTAAATCCGGCTAAAACTGCGTAGATAGTCAAGTAATACCGTACGCTGCCATGGTTTTCGGTATGTAATAGTGTTTTCTTGAAAAGCTCAAGTCCGTAATGCAAAATACTGGTGGGTTGATTCAGCATGTCCGCCGCAGTAAGCACGGTGCTGTTGACATCGGAATGTGTGGAATTATGCGTGTCACTTATCCAATAAGCTAACCACCAGTCAGAGGTATTCTTCGAAATTTGCATGAGCAGGACTGACAGCAAAATCAACGGAGCAAGACCGATGCCTATCGCTTTCCAATAAGCGGCATACACAGGGAACTGCACCGCACCGGAACACTTCTCTTCCTCGGGAAGAGCGATATCCGGAAAGATGAACTCCTCTGCTGGGCTCTCCTTTGAATCACAGTTATCTTGACCTTGGTCTGCGAAGTTGAAAGGAGTCATTTCCGCGATTTGCGAATCAATGGACGCGGTCAAATCTTCGTGCTCGGGACTTAAAACTTCTGAAGGAGAACCATGCTTCACAATTTTCCCCGCCTCCAATAGAATAACACGATCAGCATCTTTAAGAAAGCGCACATGATGCGTGCAAAGTATGACAGTTTTGTTCGCTAAAATGCCCCGTAAACACTGGCTTATCAAATGCTTGGCTACATGGGCGTCAACGGCGGATAGCACGTCATCCAGCAAATAAAGAGCTTTGTCCTATTAATTTAAAACATTATTATTGATACTAATAAGAGTAATTTAAAATAAAAAATAGCAATCATTCTCCAGAATGAAATGATTTTGTACTTGATAAACAGCTCTGGCCAAAGCAAGTCGCGCTTTCTGACCACCACTTAGCGTAACGCCATTATCGCCAACTAACGTCTGATCCCCATTAGGTAACTGCTGCAAATCAGGTAACAATGCACAAGCTTCAAGGACCCATCTATGTATGTCAAGAAAATTTAGCGATCGTAAATGTCTTTTTGAGCAGTACTTGTATTGTTGCGCGTCGTAACCCATTCCAAACAAAATATTGTCTCTTATAGTGCCTTGCTGAACCCACGGCTCTTGAGCGACATAGGCAAAACCTAAGAAACCCGCATCCTTTAATCCCTGTTTAAAATTAAACTAAAAATCACACACGAATGTTTCATTGGTTTAGACGGAGCAAACGCTGTCAAATATTTAACTGTGCCTTTGTAAAGCCAAATTTTCATAGAGGTTCATTTTATAAACTTTTATGATTGCACATAATACGTCCTAACTTTTCAAATCCCGCAAATCTACGTACCCACATATTTCTCATCAGTATAATCTCATTATAACTTTCGCTATGTTCATTAAATTATTTGAAAGCTCTTTTGACATTCAATCTTCAGCATATTTAGCATACCCGATCATCCCACAATTCCAAAATGTAGTGTACACCTACAATATAAATATTGTGGTAATTAAATATAAAGTAGTAACTCATAACTAGTACTGAGTAGTAAATATAAATATAAAGTAGTAACTGTCGTCTTCGAATTGAACGTACTACGATTACACATTCAACCGTATACTTCCCGATTGCATGTATTTCAATTCTCGCCAAGGCTGACAGATTGGAAACCACAATTCATATTGTGTACTGTGCAAATTTGATTTTCATTGTTCAAAAAACCAACCACTCAGAACGCATCCCTCCCTTCCAGCAGACCCCGAAAGATCTGCTGGAACAGTCCTCAATGACCAATGGCAGAAACTGCAAAGCAGCAACGCCAAAGGTCCGCTTCCTGCTCGGGGAAGAATGCCGTTCCTCCTCATCGTGGATGGGTAACCGCGAGATTTCTGCAAAGAAACCTATCAATCATACTACAGAAATGATCCTGTGAAGTATGATCTTAATGTTTCCTCCGTTCGTCAGGTCTCTCAATACAAGTAGCCTATTTGCCAGTCTCTTACTACAACTTTTCTACAGTTTATAAAAAAATATAATTTGAACAAACAACAAACAACAAGATTGATTATACATTACTAAAGCCTATTAAAGAGCAAACATTACCAATACCAAATGTTGTGTTTCTTACTTATCGAAGTAAAATAAATATTAGCACAATATAAAGGGTTTATTGTCTAAGGAAAAGACGGCGAGAGACCTGTTGCGTTCCGTCACCGCTAGAGCACCGTAGGCACACAGCCAAGGCAGTGACAGTGGGAAATTTACGTATGTGTTCATGGACTTACCCGCGTTCGCGTCCCGAATCTCCACATCTCCGCGGGTTTTATGCATTTCACCCATTATTGCATGTAGCAATGCACTTTTCCCAGAGCCAACTTGTCCCACTACGCCAATAAACTCACCCTATTACAAAACAGCAGTATAGAACGTTACATTCGTAGGAGTCATTGGCAAAGGAACTGACTTCGCGAATTGTCAGATTGATATCGCAGAGTTGAAAAATGACAAAATCTTGATCTGACTGGCGTTTTTTGCGCTTCTGGACGGATTCGATGTCTTTCCAAACGAAGTTGGCATTTGTCATTTCTAAAAGCACGTCAGATTCTTTTGGAGATCCGTATATATCCGCCCACGATTTTACGGGCACCTGTTGACCAGTAGGATGGCGGAAGGTGTTGGATATTTTTAGAAAAATAAATCGTAACAATTTACCGCAAATAATTTTTGAAGTCTCCGAAGCGAGATATAGGCTTCCACTAATCCGTTAATGACCCACGGAAATGCATTTAATGGACTAATTAGCATATTAAACAAAGCTACGCTGGTGAAGACCTTCATCGTAAACAAAACAACACCCATTACTAGTTCGTGAGAAAAGAAAGTGCGAAAAGCCGAAAAATCACTTACCTTGGCAGCTGTGAGCGTGTTTCCCATTAACGTGTACGTTACAAACGTGAGAACAGCAACTAAAACCGGAGTGGTGGCCCAAAAATAGACACACAAAGCGTCTAAATACTTTCGGCCTTTCAAAGCTATCATTTCTTTGTCCCTTCGATCTGACGCACATGATCATTAGTGCAAAAAAAAAATAAGAGACAAAGGTATCTGAACCCTACCGGCAATCTTGCTCCGAAAGTGATCTTCCCAGGCGTACAGCTTGACAGCGCGCATCCCGGCCAACACTTCACTCATGATCCGCACACGTTCATCTTTGCTCGTCATTAACGTTACACTTAATTGCCCTACAATGTCACCATTAGGAATTATCCTCTGAAAGAACACGATGTCTCCCATACCAATTTTCTGTGCTATCCATCGGTTGATGGGAATTAGTAGAATGGTAAAACCCAAGCCGGCTAGAAATGCGAGACCAATTTGCGTATAAAGGAGGTATAACGTGACAGCGACCTAACCCAAACGTTTTTGTATTCTAGTAGCTTTCCTTCTCCTTTTTCACATGTCTCACTTGGAAAGGCAGACTCCAAAATGCGTGAAAACTCGGGCAGAAATTAATTATTCGCTCAGTGTCCGTGCTCATGAAATTAACCATTTCTCCCACACTAAATACATTATAACACACGTAAAACGCGGAAGAAGAAAACATAAGAGAACCTCACCTAAACTGTGATAAACTCGCCGTAGTGCCAGACAAAGCACGGTCGTAAATGACCGTCATTAGCGCGCCCCTTAGACGTAATCCTATCTGCGCAACGGCAAAATTAAATTGGACGTTACAAAGCGCTCCTGCATAAAGAGAATTTTTCGTCCCGTCACCCATTTGACTTCTATAAAGTCTGTTCACAAACGTTTACCAATAAAAGCCGTCATAGAAAGCCCGGCAGCGCAGATGTACCCGAATAGCATCGGCTCCGTTTTATCATCAATGAATTGTACGAGTACATTCAACAACAACGGCCCCGCAAAACTCGTCGCGTCGGCTACAAAGCGTAAAATACCTAAGAGTAGGTATCGGCTGCCAAACTGCGCCCATAAAGCTGTTCAAAGGAGAACACGTCATGAATCAAAAGAACTGACAACCATACACCATTAGCTGCCAAAGATATTTTCCCGGTACCGTTTGCGCTATTGGACGGCCTTTTTAAACTTGACTTTGCTGGTAGCTTACCTTTAAATAAAGAGGGCTGCTGCGACGGAGGTTGGCTAGACAAACGAGAATGGATAGAAGTCCTGAGCGTGTGGGTGTTAAGCGAAGGAGATAGATCGAAGAGATCATCGGGTGTCTGCAACTTTTGTAAACTGCCTTTTAACATGAGTGGGCGAACCCAGGAAAGGAACAGTCGAGACAGAAACGGCGCTCCTTCTCGGGCGACTCCCAAATAGTACGGGTCATTATCAAAATCAAATCGACAGTACTGCGGCGTTTCGTGAGGTAAAGGACTAGTTCTCAGAGGTTCAAATGTGCGCTCGAATTGGCTGAACGTGGTACCGCCGTGCGGTATCAATGTACACACGTAGAGAGCGAGAAAGCCCAGTCGTAAACTTGCGGATATTAATTGGAACAGTTCCCATGAGCCTGTTGAATCTTCCTGATATCTTAATACGGCACTTCGCAGAAAAATTGCATAAGGGACTAGCATACATAAAGACGCCAGTATAGCTGGCCGCGGGCCGCGTGAGCTCCGTGAAATCCTGCGTCTCAGTGCAGCCACGTAGAACAGATTGACAAACCATGAGGCGCTTTCGGTGAAGGCGACCACGTTGTCCACCAAGACGACAATTCCGACGTCAAAATAGTTGATTATGGCTAAAGCGATGATGGGAAGTAAAGCTAAAGTCAGGCTCCAAAACATGCGCAAGCCGAGGATGACAAGCTGAGTCTGGCTCCGGATAACCCAGTTGGTTTCTTTGCCAAGGTAAAATCCAGACACGAGAGTAAGTAAGAGGCTCGCCGGGAAAAAGAAGACCAACTTCGTGAAGCAGGGACTAAAATCCTTAGCGTCAGAATCCCATGGTGTCAGATTACAAGTCCCACAAAACTGAGTCCAATCTAATGCATCTTCACTCTGTTTTAACAGTTCCATGATTCTGCGTCGGCTAATTCATGCCATTAACACGTGTATTGAAGTGATTAAAACCTTGTCACAGGACCAAAACAATACTTACACTGCACCTGCTTTAGTTGTTTACAGTGGGGTCTCGATTTATGATGGAATTAGGTTTCAAGGAACTCAACGTACGTCGAAGCGTTGGGTTTTCCCTATCGTTACATAGATTCTCTACGGTGTCCAAAATTTAGCAGACTTCCTTATCAGATCCTAAGATTGCAGAATTTGATTGGAGAATGAAGACTGGTATAATAAAGAATATATTTGGAAGTTCCGTTTAATTAATTAACGAGACTTGCTTTTTATCGAGTTTGTTTCAAACTTCGACGTTACCGTTAAGCGAGGGAATCGTTTACTAGGGGCTACGCTTTGGCGTATTATTTTGTTATTGACAACAGCTGCCATCTATGAATGTCTGCAAAATAGTTCACGCTATGGATCAGTGATAACCAGTGACTAAGCTTTGGAACACGGTAATCGTCACGTCTTAATCGAAGGGGAAAAATGAGTTGTACAGGGTGTGCCAACAGCTTTGGCCTGCTGAATAAAGAAGTAAGATTTCATTATAGCTTGTCAATACTTTATTTTTAGTTGTCAAATTGTGTTTCAGCGTGGCTGCGAAAATTGCGGATTTTCCTTTTGCGGAAGTTGTCTGAGTCACAAAATACCTTTATCAAAAGCGGCTGGTCAGTTAAAACCTGTGTGTAAAGGATGCTACAAGGAGATAACTCAAACTGGAGAACGCCAACCAGAAGTTCCGCTTCATCCAAAGCTTGTGGAAAGGTTCTAGCGAAGTGTTTTGACAATGAAAGTTGCTCATTAGTTCCGTATTAGGGAGTTGGAAAAATTGGAAAATCCCAACAAGCCGCCAATTGTCGTGTATAAGCAGCCTGTTAGTAAACTCGAAGCGTTACGTCGCGGCCTATCTGCAGAAGACCAATCACTTATAGACAGACTGGAAAAACTCAAAGAAGACCGAATGCAAATACTCAAGGCCCCTAGCATTGATGAAATGGCAGTCAGACTTGCAAAATTGAAAGGTCTTAATCCAGAAGCTTACTCGAAGAGACCAAGTTTGGTAATAAAAGAAACACAAAAACTTTTCCATGCATTCCGTGTTGAATTCTTGGGTGTGCTTAGCCCCGGCCTGCGCCCCAGAATCCGCAGGATTTAATTCAAGAAGCCATGGATGAAATCGCTCTGGAAGGCTATGAGGTGCCTAGCTTAACTGTAGCGAGCAGGGGAGCCGACCATGATATGGCCCAGGAAGATCTCTCCGAGGTTCAGAAGTACTTGCAGCAAACTTGTCGTCAAGTAGAAGAAGAAGCCAAGGCTGCAGCTCATCAGCTGGCACAGGATAAAGAAGTGCAAGCACGTTTAGCAGCATTGAGAATGAGCTCAAGGGCACAGAACGTGGTTAGTGATCTGGACTTGGATAATTCAGAAGAAGAAGACGACCCGGATCGAGTAGTTCGACAAGTAACATTATTCGACATGTTAAAATATTATGTTTGAATATTTCTAGAGGTATAGGCGGGATACATTTGTAAATACTCGTAGGTAATGGAGAAAGCTGCGTTGGACCGTGCTTTGGAAGAGAAGGAAGTGGAAGAGGAATTCGGAGGTCCGCCCCACGTAGAATTGCCCTGGTGTGTTTTGTGTAACGAAGACGCAACGCTTCAGTGTCCACAGTGTGATGGCGATTTGTATTGTGTCCGCTGTTTCAAGCAATCACACGATGAATTCCAGTTGAAAGAGCATTTTCCGCTCAGCTTTAAAGCGTCAGCTTAAGCGTGTATCTTGGTGTTCCTTTTTATATTCCCCTCAAACTGGTTGCATTGTATGATAAGTCATGTAAATACAGTTTCTTCGCTGTTCTCCGAAATTGTGGTATTTCATTTTTGTTTTCTCCCTTTCGTCTGCATGACAGTGCAGTAAAGGCGATATTCACCGCCGACCCTCTTTTCTCACCCCTTATTGACACGGTTATAATCCACCGAGAGCTAAACTCGAAGTCAATTCAGCCTGTTTTCTTTACTTAAAAAGGGCCCTCCTCCCCCTTCCTCTAACCGAAATCCGTCAGTATCGTACAAATACATTTTCTCTCCTTCGATTCTCGTCGTCCAAGGCGGAGAAAGACAACAGAGAACAAACCGACTGTCTCTGACGTCACGGACCAGAGATGATGGAATAAAACGCAGAAAAAATAGGGGGGAAAAGCAAGAATATGAAAAAGAAAATGGGCAGCGTAAGAAGGTAAGGGTTAGCTAGTCTTCCCGAGATGCAAGTATGGTGTTAGGAATCTTGCTCTTTTACCTGCTCGTAAGCTCGGGTATAACGAAAAAGAAAGAGTGGATGCCTCCGTGGCGCATGGCGCGTACAGACACCAATGAAAGTACCTGGACCGAGAGGCGTGGGTGGCTGAGCTACGTCGCATGGTACCTTGAACAAAACGGGCCAGTACTGCCCCAAGCAGTCTTTTATCAGGACCCGCGGCTTTCCAATCCTTAGCACCGGATTTATATAGCTCAGTAGTAACTCAAAATGCTTGGTAACCTTAGAAAGAAGACGCATTTAAAAAATCGCAGGTTTGTGTTAATTCTTCCTTTCTCGCAGGGTTGCGATTGCAATACATTTTGATGGGGGGGTTGCTGCTAAGCTCGCTAGCAATAATGACCTCCAGTGCTACAGCCATCATAGAACCTGAAGATATCATGGAAATTGCGGACCCTGGTGAAAATGGGAACGCGTTGGCTTGTTTCCGTCGCCGGTACACTTACAAGGTTTCGAAGACGGACGAAGACGGCAATTCCTGTTGGGATTTTGTCAACGTGATGTCGTGCTGGGGAAGATGTGATTCTCATGAGGTAACGCAATTTACTTTCGTCATGCTTCTCTTCTTATCTATTCATTTTTTTTTTCGCTGAAGTCTTGGTGAACTCCTTGCTTGTCGTGTTGTAATGCATTGAAGTTGCTTCAAGTTCTTGCATTTTAGCGGCAGTCGCTGTTGGCTAAATTTTTTTGAAATTAACAGATAGGCGATTGGCGATTTCCTTACAAACGTTCACATCATCCCGTCTGTCAGCACGACAAAGTTCGATTGCGACCAGTACATTTACGCAACTGCGACCGTGGAGCGCTGCCCGGGACAGACCGACATGTGGTCATCGAAGCCGTCACTTGTCGCTGTGCTATTTGCCGATCTGCCGACACAGCTTGCGAAGGATTGCGGTATCGCGGAACTCGTTCCAAAACCATTTCCTAATATGCACTTGTCGAGCTACTGAGCTAAAAACCAACAATTATGTAATAACGAATCTTCCTTTCGAACCTTAAGATCTTAGCCAAGATGAATACTTTAAAGTTAAATAAACCAAATGAGAGCATTTATATAATTCGGTTACTTTATTGTTGTTTCATCAAATTTATCTCCTTTGCGCTATATTCCCCAGCGCTCTGTGTCCACTGTTCCATAAATGAATTGTACACAGCCTCTTCCGTATGTAATGTTCCAGTTTGAAGTCTGTCTTTGAAAACACCGTGAGCTGTCCCTGCTAGTCACGGAATATGAATGTCTAAAGCTAATACAAGAAACCTCTCTTTGTAAAGCTTTCGGAACGAATGCAATTATCACGGAAAAGATAGATAGAAGCGTTGCCGAACAATTTGTACTTCGGCAAAGAGTGTTCTTTGCTTTGTTAAAATCAGTCAGCTTAATTTCGAATCAAGTCCTGCAAGCACAGATGAAGGAGATTTTAACTTTGTCCTTCCGGTACCGATCGGTCTCCTCCTGGGCTATGCATCAGTTTTAAATAGTAATCTCCTAGACTCGGATCCTAGTGAAGACTCGTTAGACCGTTTTACCTCTCTATTGTATTCTCTCCATGTGACGGTCACTTTTGTTCTGTAGTATATATTCTTCCCTTAACGGTGAAAATACGATATTGCTTAGTCTCTATACACTTCACGTAGAACACAATACCTCGGACGCATATTATGCAAATATTATTCACGGGAGGAATTTTCAACCGCTTTCAAACTTGTCATAGAAAAAACAACACTTAAAAGTGAAATTTTGAATGTTTCTGTATTGCAAGTGGTCAATAAGCCAACGGCTAAGTTTTAACAAATCAAGAGAGGAGTACAGTAGTAACACAAAGTAGGGAATGCTAGAACATCGTGTAGTCTACGGCGGTACTGAGGTGACATTTTCCGTTGAGATCTCTCTGGAGTGGTTGCGTGAGCGTACGAATCCACTGGGCCTCGAAAGAAACCACTTTAAAGTAATGAGCCATTAGTCCTTTTTACAGTGGAAACAGGAGCAGGAACGCGCTGACTTGAAAATCAAGTCTCGAGGACCGTCAACACACATGACTCGAACGGATACCTGCAAAAAGTCCAAAAAAGAGTGTCTCTTACAATATAAAAATTTTCGTAGCTGTCAATTTTCGAAGATAGCACAGCTACCCTAAATTGCCTATTAAGGTCCTGATCGCTTTCTCTAACCCAGGACATTTTTTTTCTCGCTCGCAGGCCTGCAAGAGCCCGGCGCGTTGCACGACGAACATACACGCTATGCTCTCTAATTAACGGGTGGCACAACAGTACAATAATTTCAATGGCAGACATATCTTTCCGCGTGACCCACGTCTCACGGAAAGGAGAACAGGGACAAGAATACATTTATAACTTACGTCTTCGGTTTCCATTATATTGCAACACTGGCCGACGGAAGTAATTAATTGAGAAGGGTTTTTTGTCACGGCTTCGGTAGTGGAAGGAATGGACCAAGACTCGCAAAATCCCCTGCAAGCGTTGGTGGTAAGAGAAAATTCAACGCAATCGGGAATTCGAACTCGTCGAGTATGGCCTGGAAAAAAAGAGGAACAATTGACACAAAAAACTTTTTCCGAAGTCAAACAGTCAAAGGCGTCGATCGTGACGAATTAAAACTTTGGACAGACACGTGTTTCCACATCACGTATAGCAAGAGGTAAGTCGTAGCAACGCGTAAGACCCCAGTTACTTACGCTTTACCAACTTTTTGAATTTTATCGAATTAATCCCTTACTTGTAGGTACAAGTTTCCGCTACTTTTGTGTGTTAAACTTGGAAACGACCAAGGAAAGTGATAATAAAAAGAAAACAAAGTCCGTTAGAGTTGTCGTAGAGTTTCTAACATAAAATGTCATTTTTTTAGAGGAGAAATTTCATAAGTCCTGTTAGCAGCGGCACATCAGGGATGCGGATTAAAAAAAAGGTTTATCTCATCACAGATGTTTGAAAAGAATGGAGTTGTAAAGAAGGTAGAGGTAAGTAATTATTGACACAGTTACAAAGTCACCAAGATTACTGCACACAACCAAAAGAAAGTGTCTTTTACACCGTCCAACACACTAGCTGCACGTGTTCTTTTTCCCACGCACTTGTGTAGCCCTAACCAATTTGCACGTCCATTGAGAGACGAAAAGAAGGGTTCTATTAGTTCGGGTAGAGCAAGCAAAAATCTGTAAATCAGGGAGACAAAATAACCCGTTTGACATATGACCTGCCATTGCGGCGAAAGATTGAATAGATCGGAACGTAGAAATCAAAGGCTTAAGTCCGTCGAACATTTCTTCAGAAAGCCACTTCAAGAAGTTTGAATAATGGAATGGTCCGCAAACTTTCTCATCGCCACGTCCCCGATTTGCTTCAGAAGCGAAAAAAGGCAGCGTGGGGAAGGGTGAAGAATTTTTACCCTACGGAAAATCAAACAGCGCTTTGCATAGAAGGAATAGCCGAATTATGATACACATCGCCAAGAGCACAAAAGTAGCACGCAACAAAGTTATTTCTCGACGAAGATGGGGATAAAACAATCAACGGTCCAGTAACAGGTAATCCAGAACAAACTTACCCACTTTGTGACAGCCAGGTTTTTCCCATACTTGCCGGCCCGCCGTCGTGCCCACAAGAGAAGCCTGATCCATAACCATTGACCACGTCGGCAGCAGGCCTATTTCGAAAACCAAAATTGCGAGGGTGACAGCGAGGATCCGATGATTGGTTTTCATTTCGTCTGAAGCTTGTTATTTCTCCACAGATGAACGAAATTTCTATTAGATTATTTACCGAAGTCAAGAGCACCAGAATCAATAGTAATACTAGTACACAGGGCATATTTATCCAACCCTGTGGAATGTTAACTACTGGAAGGGACTCTAACCTTAAACAAACATACGCTCAACCCATGGATGGTGAGCAAACGGAGGGCGTCAACAAAGTACACAAGAACCACTTAATTCAACTTGGTTATTTCATGCCTTTGATTGCGCTACTTTACCCCACGCTGAAAAGACACATTTTAGAGAGAAAACGAAAATAGAAACGGGAAAGAGAGGAGAAAACTTGCCTCTCCCATCTTTAGGCTTCAGAGGGGTGTAAGAATTTGCCTAATACTCGTATTAAAATTTCAAAAGCGTTCTGGACAATAATTAGCTCACGGGACGTCACTTTGAAAATGTTTCTCGTGGTATCTTTTTGGAACTGAATTCATTACGGTGCCATCGAGAAAAGTGCGTAGGATTTTGATCCAAATGGTAACTTTTCAGGAAAAAATTGAAGAAAAAAATGTAAAAGAAGGTATAGTAGTTTTAAGAAAGTAATCGTCCCTGTTGTTAATGAAAACTTGAACCGCATTCGTGAACAGTTTATACATTAACACACTTTCGGCCTTAAGTCTATGGCCTCGACTATAGCCGTAACCTGCAGAGTCCTGGCACTTCATCGTGCTAGGAAAGAAAAGCTAATTTACATAATGTCACATAACGACCTACGAAATGGCTTTCCGAACTGGGGCGCAGGATTTGAGTGAAGGCTGAGGTGAAAAGAGCTTATGATATGATCAAAGCTAAATGGGCACGGGATCACGCTAGAGCTCACGCTTCACCGTATTTGAATATCAAAGTACTGTACAGGACAGTACAGAACTATGACCACATTGAAGTCTGGTTCGTCACATAACTTAACTGAAAGGTTGTAAGAGACTTACATAGAAGGACAAGCAAAATTGCATTACGAGACAGACGGGGAAAAATGGTCGATTTGCAACCTCATTGGCCTTACCTGTTCAGAATATGAAGAGAGCGAGTGCGACGCTAGCCACGATCACAATGGGATGAAGGTAGAAGTTTGGTAGTAGCATGAGAGGTAAACTCCGTTTTTGTTGGCCTGGGAGAGCTTCGCATGGGAGCGCATGCCTTTTAACGTAGGCTACTGACGACGTTTTTCTTTCTTTCGAGACTAAATGATCGCAAAGTTTGGCGCAAACAACATTTACACCTTGAGAAAAAAGGCACCCTTAAAGAATACACGCGTGAAGCTCGTGTACTCTGCACTAGAAACAAATGCCCCAAGTTAGTCACTTTACAAAACGCACGACCAAATATTACTTAAAAAATTCGACGTCTTTTTTTCACACTGTACTATGAATAATGCGAAAATACAAATTTCTTCCCTTGTGGATTTACAGACAAAGTTATACCAAACTTTTGGACATATCACAATTCTTGGAACAGTGTCTTGTCCTAGCAATACGGCTGAATGGACCAAACACTTTGCAGCTTTGTCCCGAGTATCCAAAGGCGCAAAGGATAAAGAAAGCCATCACAAGGACTACAAGACAAGACAAGACAAGCCTTTTGATGTTCACCTGGTAAGCCAATCCAAGAGGTAGTATCTCTGTTTTTTCCGACTCATTAGAAACAAACATCCGTGAATGGGATTACAGGGGGATGTATGGATTACGTACACAAAAAATGGTAATGCCTATGAAAAAGAAATGCAATTTCGCGTCGGGAGCACGTCTAACACATTTCTGACACCTCCTGACTAGACTGCATCAAGTGAAAACAACCTACGCCAAAATTGGTCACAGCTTTATGGAATGGTCGACAAATTGCCTAGAACAAAATGGGTGCACAAGAGTTTAGAGGTGGGCTTGAAAATGTCAAAATTGCTTACTTGACAATGAGAGGAAACTCGGGTGCTTTGCATATAAATTTGTGACCGTAGTTGTGTTTCGCTTCGAATTCAATGAAGCGAACGGGTTGAGCTTCTTCTGATCTTCCATACGAGGCAGCATGGTACAGCTAAATTTGTGCACGAGAATCCGTGAGAGATGAAGGAGTTAGGGACATGTCGTGAAAAAAATTGGGACCAATTTGAAAAGCTCCATACCTTTTTACCCAGTTGAATTGGAATGACGGCATCATCTTCTGCATGTAAGATAAGAATAGGGCAATCGATCTGCGTCACATGAACGTCGCTTTCGAAAGCTAAATTGTTCGCATGGAGCGGGGCGGTGAAAAACCAGTCAAACGTTGGTAAAAACCGAAAAAACTAAACAGACAGATACAAGTTCCTCGCGTCAAAAGTCACTTATTTTCCGGGTTTTAACTGAATTACATAGGACAGAGGATGGTTCCGGACTTCATCGCCCAAGTTGTTGAATGGTGATTCTAGGATAAGCGCTTCAGGACACTGGCCGACTTGACATAACTCAGCAACCGTCCGGCTTGCAACCCTAAAAGGTCAAAAGGATTGGAAAGTATCATCCAGTAAGACAGAAAAGTAGGATCAACTTTAACATTGTTTACCCTGTTCCAAGAGAATGCCCCCATACAAGAATCGGCGACTCGGACGCTTTGGCTTTTGCATACTTGATCACAGCAAGGGCGTCTTGGACAACTCCGTCTTCTGTCATCAAAACTTGCGAGGAGTCCGCGTACCCTGACGGGTTACCCATATTTTAAAACTTGTACGATTCGAGCAAAGTATGGTTGCCTTACCGCGGTAATCAAAGGCAAGAATATGGTAATCCAAATTCCGTAAGATTGTGTACAAATCTAACCTATGTTGGTTAACTCGAGATCCTGAGTTACCGTGTAAATATATCACTATGGGATAACCTTTCCCTAAAGCTTGGTCAAATAACTCGGGATGGCGCCCTTCATTAGTAACTTCGTCTTCAACGTCTTTCATGAGAGATCTGGGAAGGACGTGCCTAAAAATAACCCGTTAGAAATTCTATTATATATACGAATGGAAAGTTTGTTCGCCTGATAAAAGCTTTCCTTACCAGAGACCGACTGAAACTCCGGGTTCCGTCTCCACATATAGATTTCTGGTGGCTAGCATGCCTTGTGTGTACGGTTTCGTAAAATCGACACCGGTGGGCCATCGGACTAATCAGAAGAACGTTTAGATCATTAAAATTTGACGCCAAGTCAAAGCGTATTACGAAACGGCAGAAAGACGAGATGTCTCTGGATGGCAGGGCTGTAGCGATAGATGAGAGGCAAAACGCCATAGATAAGAAACACGGCAAGGCCCACACACCGCATCAGGAAAATGAAAGTTCTGCGAAACGATAAGAACTACAGCTCAGTTGTGTCTT
Source organism: Triops cancriformis (assembly GCA_020615345.1). NCBI lineage: Eukaryota > Metazoa > Arthropoda > Branchiopoda > Notostraca > Triopsidae > Triops > Triops cancriformis. The sequence goes on along the minus strand of JAHZNP010000051.1, from coordinate 44,618 downwards.
TCGAAAAAGAACAATCCTATAAATTGGGCGTATATAACCTGGGAACACAAAACTAAAGGGTTGGGGGGAGGGGCTTTTGAATTTTACCGCTTGATGGAACGGATCCGGAAGTATGGTAACATGGCAAAAATCTCCCAGTCAAAGCAAGTACACTAAACTGTGCCAATGAAAGAGAAGAATGGACTATACCAAAGTGCAAAAAGTTGTCGATTTACATACATAACACAGACCATTTCAAATGTTCATGAATCATGCCTTCTAACCAAGCTTTGAGATACATCTATTGCAAATCCACTTAAAGCTTTTGTTTTCTGACTAACATTAATTCGAAAGCCCCCGCGATCAGACAGATACTCAAATCTAGATGGCGTTTGGTAAGGTTGTCTTTCTCCCTACATCAGAAATGATATTCTACATGTGATTTCTATGTTGAGTTTTTCTTGATTTCCAAACTGATAACCAGAACCCTCAAATCCTACAGTTGAATAATAAGAGCTAAATTATCTGTCGTCTAAATTAATCCACGAAAGTAAATACCTCAACGTTCCATATTTTTCTTAACGTTTTTGCTACCATATTTACATCATTACTCAGGTCGACTGGGAATCTCATGAATTCGAAAGACAAGGTCAGTCGGAGTTAGAAAGTCCGTATTTAATTTTAAAGATACCGACGGGTATTCTTAACTTTTAATCCTATAACCACCCATAAAAACAGTTTTCACATTCAGACCGCTATCCCCATGACAATTATAACTGAGTTGTGACTCAATTTGCGTGATTGTATATCCATTTACATGGATTTCGGTTAGACGAAGGTAACTTGGAACCGTTCGTCGCGCAAATCGGGACTCCAGTGTATAATCAAATTGGGACGAAAGTATATTTACCCGGATAAGAAGATTTGCCCAGACAGGTTTTATTTGTTAGGATATTTACAAGTATAGCTAGAAACCACACTTCTCTCGAACATTCTTTCTGCTCCTTTCCTGGATTGCAAGGCACTTTTTCATATATTTTTCACATACAAGACAAACTTCCACCAGTACATGCCTTTTAAAACTGAGGATATGAAGGTAAAGAAAAAATACTTTGTTGCACAAACTTTCGCAACAGCAAACAAGCAACAGTCGAAATCTTATAAGGACAAACTCCACAACCTTTCACAATGTTGCATGCCAAAGTTCAAGGGGACAAAGTCTTCTGTACATACATATTACAGAGCTTTAACGCAAACGACCAACAAATAAGCGTAACAAAGCAAGGTAGAAAAACCAATCCATACCTTCTTAAGTATACCACAGATCTACGGTTTAAGAGCATAACTTGAAGTGCAAGCATTAAATACGAATTCTGCATTTTGCGAAGCACTTTAAAAGCTTGGGAAACGTGGGGTATTAAGCGGGTCACGTTAATGCGTTAGTTATTGAAAATAACTTTACTTATTATTAAGACACAAAAAAGTGTTGAGTTATTTATAGCGAACAAAAATCAGTGAGCAAAATACTGACTACTGGTACTGTCTCTTCACAACAAACAAAGGTAAACAGGAGAACCAATAGGGTCAGTTCGCACTTGTCAGCGCCACTGCGGTAAAGGCCCCCATTGTACTGGACTTAACATTACAAACTTTCCCCCTATTTATATACGCCTCCATGCTTGTTGGCCTGTATGTACCGAAATATATACTGCATGAACAGATTTGACTCCTGCACAGAGGTCCTCAATGTAACAAAAGGCCCATAAGCAAAGGTCTCAATATTCTCTCTAGCCAAATAACACTTCTTGTCCACATTCAATGGTTATTTTATAAAGACATAAGAAGAGCAAAAGCTAGTTATTGCTTGAGACAAATATATTTTTTTTATTTTACATTCGACGCTTAAATACACATGAAATTAAAATATAATACGTAATTTGTTTATAAAAGGAAATAGATAATAATATAATCTAGTTTGCTTTGATTAATATAATTTGTATTACATAACAAACGGGGATTTCACGTATGTATTAGAATTCATATATTACAATTGTGTTTCTTTGCTCATTTCTCTTCTTCAATTTTAAAGTCGCTTTGCTCATTTTTAGTAACTTAACGCCATTACTGAACTGTTTGTATATCTGTCGCTAGATGGTATCACTTGTCAGAAAAAAGCTGAATGGGTTGCGTAGCTTGTTTACGTACAAGGGAAACAAAATTGGGTGTTAAATTATAGTGGTTTTAGGATCAAATTAGGGCTCAAAAAGCGGCTGTGCTATGTCTTACGCCGTTTCCCCTACCATGAGTGATGATGAGCGCGACATAGATATCGAAAGCGACGTAAGTTGACCTTTCCTCCCCCCCTTTTTTGAACGCCTATTTTATTCTAACGAACTGGAATTTAGGAAGATGATCAGCAGTCCTACTCGCGGAATTCTGGTCAATACCCCAATCAGGTAAAAGACATTAACCTGTGAAGAAATTATGTTATTTATTTCGCCTCATAGGTGGACAAGAGGGCTCATCATAATGCCCTAGAAAGGAAACGTCGTGACCATATCAAAGACAGTTTCTCCAGTTTACGGGATTCGGTACCATCATTGCACGGCGAAAAAGCTAGCCGAGCGCAGATACTAAAAAAAGCAGCAGATTATATCCAGTTTATGCGGCGCAAGAACGTGGCACATCAGCAAGATATCGAAGATCTTAAGAAACAAAACGATATCCTTTTGTCGCAAAGTAAACTTACACGTAAATATTCGCGACGGGATCATTTTAAAACAACTCAACATTTGGTGATTTAGTTCGTTCCTTAGAAAAAGCAAAGTCCATGGGATGTTTCGGCGAGAGTGGCAGTGGACTAGTTACTCCTCCAGGTGAACGTGAAGCGGGACAAGAATCCGACCACTCTGATGACGGTCGTCCGAAAGGAAAAAGAACCAAGAAAACTAAATTTGCTGCATAATTTGTCGAAGAAAAAGAAAAGAGAAAGTGCAGCAGTAATGCTTATAACCGTTTTTGTGCGTAAGGTATGATTGGAATCTTGGTAGACTTAGTACGGTCAAATCTATTGGCATTTGTCTGTGGAAAACATTCTGGCGTCAATAAACATTTATTCGTTTTCTTTCTCGTAGGTCTCACAGACCAAACTTCTTATTCTCTCGGGATGAACACGTAAACATTGAAGGAATTCTTTCTAAATTTTAAGAATGTCGTAACCAGTTGTTACAGACAAGATTTCTGTTCCCTCAGAAACTTTTTTACGTCGCTGATGCCGGAAGATGGCTGAAGTATTTCTCCGCATTAGCAAGATTCTCGAAGCTGATATTGAACAGGGGATGCGTTGGAACCTGCGTTTTATACATTAGCTTATTGCTCTTCAATCAATTCATTAACTTACCAACTCATTGCTTGGGTCTCCTTTTACGGTAACCCTGCAAACTGACTTGTCAGTAAAATGCTGAGCAATGGATAAACCGCTTAAACCGTAACAGGTGTGATAGAAATCTGGAGGTCTGGATGACACCATGGCATTAAGCCTCAATATAAATTTGTACACGAAAAGTCACATACTTTCCAGGTTTGTCTATCAAACCCGCTACGGGAGGGTTAAGATGTTGGCAGCACATGAGAAGATAGTCCTGCAACGCTTCTTGGTGAAACAGCCAATAGTTCCCCACGCAGGTGTCTGACTGTTTCCCTAGTGCTCGCTGTATCAGAGGAATAATTCCTCCTTGCCAGAAAGAGTAACAACCATCCACAAGCTTATTGGTCCTGCCTTGGAACCCGCCTTCAAAGTTCATTTGACGATTGCACACCCAACGCTAAATTCGCAAGACTTAGGTCAATAGTTAATATCCAGCCATTTCCTATGCGTACCAAAAGAGCTTTCAGATCACACATGTGCTCTTTGTTCATGACACACAAAGCAGCGAAGCCGCAAAAAGTGTAACCGCCGTGCGCTTCCATGCCTGGACAACCACCGAAGCCGCCTTCATATGTTTGACATCTAACCAAACGGAAAATGTAACGATCGTATTTTTTTTCAGGAAAGTAAGTCCCCTACCGGATCACCCAATCAGCTGTGTCTTCCAAAACCTTCTGAATATTTAAATGTAGAATGGAAGCTACGACCGCTGCACAATACGCTCCACGAACATCAATCTCTCCCCCTTCGTGCATGACAAAACCGCCACCAGGAATTCGACAGCGCATCAAAAAATTCTCCAACGCAGGTCTACAGGTAACAGACGTAAGTTGATAATACACGGCTAGGAAATAACTAGGACCTGTTGATGATTTCATAGGCCTCTTGGGTGCCGACAATGACAAGTGCCGAAACAGCGGCGTAGGTAGGGGCCAGGTGGGGCATTTGTCCGGGACCGCCAGCGAAACCACCCGCAGGATCCTGACATCTAAAGGTTACAGAGAAAATTAGAAAAAAATGAGAAGTGTTAAAGAAAACCGAGAGTAAAGCAATGGATTACTTCGCCAAGAATTTGACTACGCCCGCTTTATGCTCTTCAGAAATGGGTTCGTTGAGCAATTCCAGGGAATGGAGGATCCAATAACACAACCATGGACGACTCGCATCGAGGCACTAATCGAAAGACTGGTGTATGAACAATTTATTCCATATTATTTTTCATGTAATTACTTCATGTCCGCGGGAGAGATGCTGCAATCCATTTTTAAGGTATTTGACGATCCCTTGCCGTAACAAAACCGGATGACCGTTACAAAACGTTCCCGCTTCTTGGCTTAGCTTATACTTGTATTCTACCGATTGCTCGACTTTGAACTACAAAGTGTAATCAGTGAAAGATGTCTAGGGACGTTTTTAACAGCAATACCTGTTCTTTGCTGCTTATCGTGGGGACATGTTCATTGTCAGCATTTCTGACAGGCACAAACTTAAATGCAAACTCCTCACTCATCTTTTGTGCAAGGTTGCAAGTAGACTGATATCGCCAAACTACATTTACTAGTTCAAATGCACCAAAAACTGCAAAAACTTAACATTGTAATTTTGATGTATAAGCGTATACAGAAAAGCCGATTACCACGGCACCTGGTGAGAACTCACAGCGCCAAACCCGAAATTTCCCAGTAGGCAGCTCCAAGTCCCCATTATGAACCTCGGTCATAGTTTTTCGAGACTCGTTATTCCGCCTATTATGTAACTTAAAGACCTCCGAATTCCATTCTCCGGAGATCAGCTGCACTCTTCTGTGTAGGAAAGATAGAATAGGACGTAATATGACGAACTTTTTTAGCCAACTGAAAAACTGCTTAGTATTACTACTAAATATAACTTCCAAATAATGAATTTTTAAAGTGTGTGTCTATAATGTTGAGACCTGTTCTACCATTCCAATACGTATTCTATTCCGTTCTAGAGAGTGTTCGAATTTCCGGGGAAAAAACGAACAAAGAGAGCTGTTTGGAAACCGAAGCGATTTTTCCAACATGACGTCATGAAGTCAACATGAAGTCAAGTGACGTCGTCGTTTTTGCTGCCACTTGTGCCCTTGACTTTCCTATCCTACACCCGATCGGTATGCGTTACTTGATTTCCTTTTGGAAATCAAAAATATTTTCAGTGAGTCGAGTTTTCCGAATGAGTTGAGGTTCAAGCACGCATTTCCCCCTCTATTTCTCTCCACGGAAACTGTCGCCACATAGTTGCCATTTGTAATTGGATTATTAAATAAAGGTTTCTACCAGGAAAGTACAATAACTGGTCGCTCTATTTTCTTAGAACAACCAAAATAAAATTTCGATTCGACACATCATTTACGAAGCTGTCTCTCCGCAGAAGTTCCGAACGTTATGCCCGTTTCGGCATGCGCCTTCCTCCGCCTGGCGTTCGCTACTCGTGGTTACCATAACAACCGATTCAAAATTTGGACGGCAGTTTACCAAGCCTTGATTGCAGTGTTTCAATTTCTTAGTTTTGCACTCATTTTCCTTGAGTAAATGGACGATATTACGCAATCGCGTCGTTTTTCTGTAAGTTTTGAATTTCGTATTGAAAGTTGTTATATCTTCCTTGTTTAGATCCTTAAACCGAATAATGATGGAGATGAGCCAACAGCCCGGTCTACAGTAAAATTTGGGCTAAGGAAGTCAGAATCAAGAAGAGTTAGCTTTTCCACTTTTAAAGAAGTTAAGTAAGTAAAAGCGTTGTCTAAAAATTCTCGAACGCTATTAATGGTGCATGAAACATCGTTTACTGTAGAGAATTCTGCCCAGTGTCAACCGTCAATGATATGACGGAAATGCCAGACTCTACTATTCCAGTTGAATTATCCAGCAGTAATAACAGCGAATCAACACCTATCTGTGAATCTCCTTGTGGTAGTAGGATCTTACAGCGCACTATGTAATTAAATTCCTCACTTCCTTAAGTCTATTGCCACGTTCTATACGTACTTTCATTCATGTCGGCTGCAAAATTCCAATTCCAAGTAATATTTTTCACATTCTTTGTCAATTCCCAACTTCCCAAGGCGTGCGCATACTATGCAGATGTTAGTGTAACTTATTACTGGAGCTCTCACTGAAGGGGGTAAAAATTACCGCAGCAAGGGAATAATGGACGATATTTCCTGTTGTGCTAAAATTGCACGGCATGCGCACGCTAGAAGAACTTAGGTCTTGAATTGGCTGATCCGTCGCATCGACGGCTCGTGTCACAGACAGGCCAGCGATGTTTACTACAAGGTTTATTTTTCCGGACGTTTTCTGCTCGTGAGCCGTTTATCTCCTCATGTGTACTGTTGCGTTTCACACTTGTATTTTCAATTTGTTTAACAAAAACATCTCCAACATACAGCAGTGGTAAAAAAAAGAAACTATCCGGACATGAGACTCATTAATGGCATTTTCCTTTCCTTTCACTGCTGGAATACGTCTCCTAGGCTCGGTCCTCAGAGGTTAAGAAGCCAGTGACGTAGCCAGCTAAGACAGCCTTCAGCAGTGAAAGGTCGTAACCTGTGCACTGTGCCTCTTTTCAGATAGTTTTTTTTTTACCACTGCGGTACACCACTCTCTTCCTCTTTCTCCCCGTTCTCCAATCTCACTGCCCTCCTTTTACCTCCGCCTTGTCACCTATCGTCAACGCTGGTAGTCACCAACGATGACCCACGACTAAGGCCAGTTAGGCGCTAATTACTCCCAGAAGCTGCCGAGGTCAAGCTTGACTCGTACACCAAGGCAGCTTCAAGGCCAAAAGTGAAACGCCGCAGTACGAACCACCGTCAGTCTGTTTGCGGGTGTCAGAAAATGTCACTTCATCATACTAATCCAGATTATACTTCCAGGACAACTTGGCGTGACGGGAATGTCATGGAAGAAACGCTGATTTTAAGTGTAAAGGAAACGGATTTGGTCGACAAGGAAAACATTATCCACCATCAATTGAATAACGCCACGAAGGCCCTTGTTTCCCAATCAGAATACGTTGAGGTAGTCGACTCAGCAATTCCGTGCTTTGGCAACATTTCCTACGCGGGAATGGAACTTACCTTGCCATTACATACGCAGGCTTCGTCCATTCCTTTGTCTGGCACCTGTTCTACTGACAACCCATTCGCAACATGGAATGTAGTGGGACCTTCAAGCTCCTCTCTGGGAAGTCAAATTGCAGTTGAAGAGTGGAACCCAAAGGGGCAAGCTATTACCAAGGAATCTGCACCTTCTACTGAAGTCGAAGACGACGGCATGGATTTGACGGACACTGAAAATCCTGCTATCATCATTTCTATGAGCCAAAATTCTGTGTCGGGGTGCAAGAGCGATAAAAATGATAAGCCAGCGGTTACCGGCGCAAGTGATCATACAGTCCACCAATTGTCTATGGACTTGACCAGTCACCCGACAACAAACATTCTGTTTCCCAGCCTGCAAGAAGCTTCAGGTGCGCAACAATCCACTGCTGAGTTCCATGTTCAGCAAGATACGGTTCGTTCCTCCGAGCAAGAACTCCAGAAAATTACTCCAGTTGTTCAAGAATCCGCCGGTGATGTGAATACCCAACAACACCGCATAATTGTTTCCTCCGAACAAGAATTGCAAGAAGTCTCTATGGAGATAACATCCCATCCCTTAGCTTCCCAAATCTGTGCTCCTAACGCGAAATGCGAAGAAAACGCGACTACTGATTTGGTGGAAAGCATTCAACACATATCAATGGATTTAACAAATCGTGTATGTACGAACGTCGAAATTAACCCAAAAACTTTAACTTCCCCAGAGCATCTTGCCCATGCTGAGTCGATGGAGCTCGTAACTGTGACAGGTTTTGTGGCAGAAAAAGCTGCCGAAGTTTCTTGCACTCCTCCAAGTGAACTTCCTAATGAACCGAAAGACATGTCAACCAAGGGGTCGGTTGCGGATGCCAAAGCTTTGGAAGCACAGAAAAACGCGGATGCCGGTGCAACTCAAAGGGCTAAAAAGGTGAAGAAAGTGAAGGAGAAGCGTACGACGAGTGCGGAGCCTGACGATGAAGTTCAAGTCAAACGACCAAAAAGTGCATCATCTTCGAAAGCCTCTAAGATTCCTGTTAATGCCGGAGTAAAAAGAGCAGCGCCGGTAGCCGTTGGTACCACTGAACGAACTCATAGCGAGAAAAAATTACCGAGAACCGGAGTCGAAACCGTTCAATTAGCTGGTGTAAGGAACCAAAATGGAGAAGCCATAGGAGAAAATCAGTACTATGACTCTGAGGAAGTCGAAGAGTTAGATGTAAGGGAAGAAGTGATAATTGAGCGCGATGGAATCACTCTGTTCTTAGACGCGTATAAAGGGTAAGTTAATAATTCTGCTCGTTTCGCAGCTGAATTATTTATTTATTTTTTCAGGAAAGTTTGGAGATTCCAACGAGAAGGTAATGTTTTCCATATTGCGTTCGGTGAGAGTAAAACCGTACTGGTGGATATTACTTTTGGGCCGGAGTATATGGAACGCGGCGTTAAGAATTGGGTTTTTGACGATATCAAACTTTCAACGTTACGGAAGAGTAAGGGATCACCCAAGACCGTTACACAATTTTCTTTGTTGTTAATTTATATTTCTTTCAGTGGTAAGAAGTTGTTGGGGTCGCCTGGCTTTAAAATTGGTTGAGAATAACCCAGCGGCTAAATCATCGGCGTTGTTGAAAAGTTGCGATTGTACATCGAAGCTGCCGGAACTTATGAATCACTTGGAAAGTTTGGTTGAACCGATGATAGTGTTCTTAAACGATGACGCGAACAGATTTAAGGGATATTGCTACAGGCACGTTTGGGATGAAGATAAACATACGTAAGAGTGAAATTATTCAAGGTAACGTTACGTGCTGATGTGTTTCGTATTATTTCTCAGGCTTACCATGCGGTTCACTCATTTTTTCACCAAGTCTTATTTTGATTTGCATATGCGATTAAGTGACACGTTTCCTTTGAAAGCAGTAGACTCGAAGATTGAAATGTTAGAACAAGGAGGCGTCAGGTAAGGGTTGAATGACCGTTTTTTATTAATGTGTGAATAATTGGGACGTTTTATTATTGTAGAAGTAAGGATATCACACAACTGTTACAAATTATCTCGTCGGTCCGCGCCGAAAATCCTTATTTTTGTAATGTCGGCAAGTGCGTGGAGGATTTCTTGGATTGTTTACCTGAGGTTGTTGAAAAAATGTAGGTGTTCCTAGTATTTATATTTTTGAAAAGTTAAATTACTGTCTTCGAAAGCTGTCTGTCATTTATATATGAAGGTATTATTTCCGTTGCGAAAATGGTAATGAATTTTGTGATTAGTACTGAACACGACAAATTTCTTTGCATTGAAGGAAAGCAGGGGTGTAATTTTCAATTACCCGCGCCACTTTTTACACCCGATGATGTTCCTTGTAGGGTTTCGAAAATACAAGACAGGCGAGCTGTCGATTAAGCTGGGCAAGTGTATGTGGTGAGGATGTGTGATAGTACTTTGAAGAAGCTGCCATATGTAATAGATCAGTACACCATCGTACTGCTAGACACCGCAGTCTTGACATTTTTATTTTATTCTTAATACTGATATGGAAGTTTTGCACTACCATAGACATTTTTTTTTCTGAAGTTGTACAATACGACGGACATGTGGCAGTGGCGTACAGTCATGAGCTAAGAAAACTGACCACCTGAAACCACAGAGGTCTAATCAGGCCTCTCGAGGCTGATTTACCTTCATTAAGTGGCTAAAGATATTAAACCAATCAGTTAAAAGTTGAATGCAGGCAAAGGAATGTTACAATGCAAAATAAGTGTAATCCACTATTGAAAGTATAGAAGTTGCCTGTGACTACTTTTCCAGCTCTTGCACTACTTAATGAAGATTAATCAGCCTCAAGTGGCCTGATTAGACTTCTGTGGTTTTCTGTGTCTAGTTTTCTTTGCTCATGATTGCAAGTAATGAGCCAAAAAACTGTACTTGGTAAATACAGAGGTCTAGTTAAGCCCACCTGTGACTGATTCACTTCATTAAGGGGTGAAAAGGGGTTTATACAGGCTTTGATTTTCTTTTAGAAGACAGGAATTCCAACCTGGTAGGCGGTGCAACGATTGTCACCCTGCGCAGTCTAGTGCAAAAGCCAAATTGCAAGTTGGCCCTTTGAACAATAGTATCGATTGATAATTTATCGATAGAGATACACGATAGTTACCCAAACACTCGATATCTTGATAATAAATATCTGCCGAGTAACAGCAAAACAAGGTCTTAGCCGTGCTTGGTAGGAATTTTGAATTAAATTCACTACTATCATGAGTTCCATTGGCACAGGGGTAACTAGCTATTATTATTTTCTTGTTTAGCGTGTCAGCTTTTGATAATCACCCTGTTTTCAGTATGATCTCTCCGCATCCCAATTTTCCCCGGACGGCAGAGTGTTCCAGGTTGAGTACGCTCAGAAGGCTGTAGAAAATAGCGGGTAGGGAACAAGATTTGTTCGTACATTATTCATATAATAATTTTATTTAGTACTGCCGTCGCTTTAAGAGGGAAGGATGGGGTTGTCTTTGCGGTTGAGAAGCTAGTTACGTCAAAACTTTACGAATTTGGAGCTAACAGGAGAATATTCAATATTGATTCGCAAATAGGAATGGTAACAAGCATAATACAGCCTTCTACCTAGCTCTAACGTTGACTTTGTATACTTTTATTTTCTCAGGCTGTATCCGGCTTACTTGCTGACGCTCGTCAACTTGTAGAAACCGCACGTACCGAAGCTGCAAACTACCGGTCTGAATACGGTACCAGTATTCCCGTCAAGGTATCAATCCATACGTGAAGTCTAGCTGTTCGTTAATTTATCCAAATATTCTCAGTACCTGACTGACCGCGTTTCCATGTACATGCATGCCTATACATTGTACTCAGCTGTTAGGCCGTACGGATGTGCTGTTGCTGTTGGATCTTACGATTCTACCGATGGGCCCCAACTCTACATGATTGATCCATCGGGCATTTCACACGTAATTTGTCCCAATAATTTATTTAACATAACTGAACTCGGTGTTCAAATAGGGGTACTATGGTTGTTCTATGGGAAAAGCAAAACAGGCAGCCAAAACTGAGATGGAGAAGCTAAAACTGAAAGATATGACTTGCAAAGAGCTGATTAAAGAAGCCGCTAAAATGTATGTCCGCCATAAAACCTACATTTATCATAATTTGAATGATGGTGTGTGTTTCTAGTATTTACATCGTCCATGACGAAGTGAAAGATAAACAGTTTGAATTGGAGCTAAGCTGGGTCGGCGAAGTGACTGGAGGAAAACACCAACGTGTGCCTGAATCAGTTCAGGCTGAGGCAGAAAAATATGCTAAAGCCTCGTTAGAAGAGGATTCAGACTCCGCTGATGAGGAAATGTGAACAAGTTTCCCGAGTGGTTTTCAATGATTTTTGCTTCACCGGAAAAATACACAGTACACTTGTTTCTTTCATTTCTCATATAAAGTTGTTTCTTCATTTCTCCACTATTCTTGATTTAACAAGGACAGTATTACCTTTATTTGGTTTTGGGGTGCACTTGACGAACATTAATGTTTACACGGGAAGTTTCCAGATACTTTTTCCAAAGACTCCAATTCGAGTAATTATTACAGTTTACATCTACATCTAGCCAAGGCAAGGAATACTGTGATTCTGCCATTATTCGAGGCACTGCGTGGTAATTACATCGACTTTCTCCACTCATTATTACGATATCCCCACTTCGTAGTATTAGCGGAATGGGGACGGTCTCCTTGGTACACCCACCAATCAAGAAAACGGCAGATTGGCCAAGGCTAATTGGAGTTTCTTACTGAAAAAAGCAGAAGTGACTATACACGGAAACATTACCTGATAGAAATCAAAGGGGCAGTCATATCTTTTTCTGAGTGGTCTGTGTGTCCAGCAAGCGTGGAGTCTAAATGATAGTAATTGACTATGGCTGCTTCGCCAGAAAAATCCTTAAACCCAACAACTTTTGCAATAACTCCTGAAAGAGACGCAAGCTCTTGGGGAAATGGATGCTTATTATCCTCGCTATAAACCTAGATTGTTTCAAATTTATTAACAGCATTGTAAAATTTCAAGCATGGCCTATTACTTTCGTGTCCCAATTATGGTGGTATCCTAATGTTACCCAGCGTAACTTGTATAAAAGTCGGTCTGCCAGCCCGCCAGAACTATAGCGCACACCATAAGTATAAAGAATTCTCCTACGATTGAACATTTTACTTATAACCCAGCGAACTCCACGGCCAATCCTTTAGCTCTACTTGAGGATCTAAATTTGACTTATGAGGTTTGGTAGGGTATTCATTCAAAGCTCGGTTTATCCACGCACATTGTCCTTCAGACGTAAATGGGTTTTGAATGAAAATGAGTCCTACAAAAGGTTAAAACTTGTCAAAACAGCTTAGTCCACATCTTTTGAAATTATACGTACCAGGTTGGGAATCAACTGAAAATATTTTCCAAGTTTCCGGGTCCGTTAGACCAAGTATAGATAAACGGGCAGTGGTTTCCTCGGGATAAGGGATCGGTTCAATAATCTTTACACTCTAAAATAAAAATTATCACATTTTTCTCTCGTGTTCACTTGCAAAAATTGCTCTTTTAAAGTAGCCTGCCTTACTAGATTTTCGTTTACCAAAAACTTATAAAAAACGTGCATTGGCGGACATGCATCCCCTTTTAAGTCCATTGTGCCCAATCTTTACTGTTACTAGCTTACAATAATGTACAATATATTTCGGGTACAGGTCAAATGGCCAAGTTTTGGCCATAACGGCCAGATTGCCTAACGATCAACTGGAATACCAAAACGGCGAAATGTCTTAATCATTTTCATTTGCGCATCCCCACCCCCATTCATAAAAAAAATTATAAGTTGTTTTTAGGAAGGTTAACCTTCAAACGTTGGTCGTTGTGACTAGCAGCCACTGTACCTTACGTAAATCTGGGCATGTGAAGTCCAAGACATTTTTCATGCTTGGCATGGGTTTCTTTCTCTTGTAGTATTTGAAACTCTTCTTAAACTCATCCTCGATAGCATCAGTATTCATCTCGTTCTCACCATACATCTAGAAACAATAACGATGATAAGATCAATCCAGTGACAGAAAATAATCCTAACGTTATTAACATTTGTTTTTCTTTTAAAACTTTCTTCTTGTGAAAATTGAAAAATCCCGCTTTTTACACTGACCCTGGAATAGCGCAAACGGCGCTTGTGTACTACGAGTTTTCTTTGTTCGTGTTTTTTGAGGGGGAAATTTATATTATTTCAAGCTCCTGTCGACCTCTTTACAACGCAACCTAGGAGAAATGAATCTACAATTTCAAACCAATTATGAGATTTATATTACTTTAAGACTAGTCCGAGGGAAAATATTGGATGACTCTATCGCTCTGATGTATCTAATTAGGTTTCCCGAATTGCAACACGTGAGCCCAAGTCTGTCACACTTCCGGAATGAAAATATAGACCAAAAGAAGCGAAAGCTTTCCTTGTCGAGTGAAATAATGTCTAGTAGCTTGTATCGTAATTTCCTGAAGTTACTAGAAAAGTGGCCAACCGATACATCTAAAAAGGGGAGGTAAAAATAAAACTATTCTCGCCAAAACTACATATTCCGAATGATGAAGCAATGTTTCGTCAAGGGTCTAATCTTTCAACCGGATTCTCTTTCTAGGGATCTTGGGGAATATATTCGACAACAAATCGCCCTAAACTTCAAGCAAGGCGAGCTGAGCAAAGTCGATGAAAAAGTTTGGCAAGCTAATTACGATTCTCTGAGCAAAATTGCAAATAATCATTACAAGGAAAAATTTCCTGTGTCCAAAGTGGGTACAGCTACCGGTTTAACACCGGAACAGTGCAAAGAAATCATTTCGACCGAGTTCCTTCAGTTGTTGCGCACAGGGAAGTATTGAGCCTGTGCCACAGATTTACGAAGAAATTAAAATGTTCTTCTTACGCTTCCGACTCTGTGCGTGGGTAAGCCGTTCGCATTCTACCGTAACTAGTCCGTGTTCTCCCACCGTTGAAACTTTGCACAAACCTGTCATGCTTCAAGAAGTTGTCGACAACCTGCAGCTCAAACCCGGCTCAAGAATCCTTGATATGACATTTGGAGCCGGCGGTCATACCTCGCAGATTTTAGCTGCTTACCCCGATGTCGTTGTTTATGCATTAGATCGTGATCCAGTAGCGTATGGGTTAGCTCAGAAGTGTGCAGAAAGTTATGGAAAACGGTTAGTTCCCATGCTAGGAAAGTTTAGCGAACTGGTATCGCTTTTAGCCGCCCAGGACGTATTTGACAACTACTTTGACGGAGTTCTATTGGACGCTGGTTGTTCATCTATGCAGTTCGATAACGGTGAGCGAGGATTTGCTATTAGTCGTAACGGACCTTTGGATATGCGAATGGACGGCAATAGGTTTCCGGACCAGCCGACTGCAGCGGATGTGTTAGCCCATATTGAGGAGGACGCGTTAGCGAAAATACTTAAAACGTATGGCGAAGAAAAGCAAGCCAAGAAAATTGCTCGCGGCATTGTAGAATCTCGCTACTTGTTAAAAAAGCTTCATACCACTGCTCAGCTAGCGGCGTTAGTCTCCGAGCTACTTGGCGGTGATACAAGAATGGACAAACTGCAGCGACCGAGTCACGCTGCGACGAAAACTTTCCAAGCATTACGGATCTTTATCAACGACGAATTGAACGAGCTGAACCACGGAATGGTATGTGCACACCGTTTATTGAAAACGGATGGCAGAATGGTAACGCTCTCATTCCATTCCTTGGAAGACCGTATTATCAAACGACACTTCACGGGCATCGATCTCGACGAAAAAGTCAGCTCCAGTATTAGCCAGAAATATAAAAATGCCACCAGCTGGTATTCGAAAGAAACCATGGATTCCCTTTTCGATCGCAAATGGCAGTTGCTGAACAAACACGTATTGGTTCCTTCGGAAGCGGAAGTGAGCAGCAATCCTCGGAGTCGCTCGGCAAAACTGCGAGTTGCTCTCAAGTTAAAAGACTAGTTCGTGCTGTTTACAATACATATGTCATTATTTTAATGAGCGCTTACTTTTTGCTGGTGTAAATATCAAGAGTAAAACGGTTATAATCGCTTTTGAGCAGATTTTCGAAGTTCCCATTCACGAACATCCACAGCGACGTGGCAGCAGCAGTACAAGAAAAACAGAATAACCAATGTATAAAAAGGGAAAGCTGTAAAAAAATAAACTTTTGTTAAAGATTGACAAAATTTTAGCAAACATACCTTGGAAAAGACTCCGCTCTACTAAATAATTACCCACATCGACGCCAGCGAAGAAATACATATTGGAGTAGATGGATAACAGATACAAGGGGGCTGTCAATAAGGCATGGAAGCGTCTTTGATTTGCAGGTGATAAATAGTTTGTCTAGAATTAGGAAGAACGGATTTTTTTTACACGGGAATTGCAACTGCATGAAACTGACGTTATAACGAACTGTTTAAAACAAGTTCTTTGTGATAGCTACGCACCTGCCAGTTTTGGTATCTTTTGGTTGATCCTAAAATCCCAACTAACGATTCGATACAAATTCCGACAAAGTTAAGCGTTGCCCAGATGAAAATATAAAACATGGTCCCGTGCCAGAGGTAAACAAAGGAGAAACACAGAAACGAGGCAAACATTCTCTTAGAAGGTGACCGTGATGTCCCACAGGAAGGAATGTATATATACCTAGAGGCACATGTAATACAGTTACACGACTTTGTAAGGGGCTGCATTACCTCAGCATGAACTGGTGCAATCCTTGATCGAAGAATTTCCACATCTCAGAGTAGCGTGCGATTCTACCTATGCATTTCGGGTGACCAGGAGCGTAGAACTGTTCAGCTTTAGCAATAGTTGCAGGCAAACCATACATTACGACGTATTTGTTCATAAAGAACTGACCCATGCAATAGGCGAATCCGCACAGCGTAGGCAAATCCATGGCTTGCACAAGGGGCAAATTGTAGGAGAATGACGAAAAATAAAAGAAATGCAGGATCAACTCGTTAAACAAGAGCCAAAACGTGTAACGCAATAAGCTTCCCGTTACATTCCATATCCGCTTAAGGGTCCAGGGCATGTACGGCTCTTCTAACTGAAAGCAAAATGTTAAAGAGACAATAAACGTTGGAATATTTTTTTAAAAAAGTGCTGGAAATAAAATAAAGCGTTGGAAACAAAATAAAACTTACTCCTTTGTGAAAGTCTTTATAAAGTACTAGTGGTCCAAAGAACAATAAAGGGAAGTACAAACAGTACGCAAGGCACTTGATCAGCTCGTCGAAGCTGCTTGATCTCCTTCTGTTTTCGCATTGGTCCAAACAATAGCTGATGGCCCTTGCATGGGCCCAGGCCGTAGTGACTGACAAAATATAACTCTGTGTGCTGTATAATTCTACAAACATTTCCTACAAGGAAAATTGAAAGATGAGTGAATGTGAATATGAATATGTTTGCACCAAATTATTAACAACATACTATGAATAGAGAGAAAACAGGACACTTACTCTGAAATCTGCAGCCATAGGCAAGTTGATACAAACAAGCATACCAAAACTCGCCGCCCATATGAGTAGGGGTGCATGAGAAAGATGAACCATATACAGCAGGATTAATTGAGCTATCAGGAATATGGCAGCTTTCCCGCCCAGTATTTTGGCTAAGACTACACAGGAAAATCCGACGAACACATACGGAAGCGCCTGTATTACTAATATGTTAGAATTCAAAACTGAAATTTCATTCCCAGTTACTTTAGGGCAGAACGCTCGTGTGATTTGACTGGCTACAAAATGTGTAACAACATATGTAGTTAAATGTCCGACGACGGTCAACCAGGTTAACCACTCATCATCAGAATGATCCTTCTGTCTACGCAAAATGCTCCAACCAGCAGAAAAGTCCTGGCTGTCGAGATGGTTTTGGTATTCTAGAATAATAATAATAATAACCTTTTGGTTCCGCTATCAACGCTTACTTCGTCCAGCGACATATACCAAATAGCAACAATATAAAACACCCGCCGTCCAGGATAATGCGTAAAACCATCTTTCATATGAACTTAGGGGTGATGAACGAATTGACTGACGATTGCTTTTGGAGTGAACTTTGAAGGATTTGACATCATCTGTTGTAGTCATCATCCTGAGTTTAATCTTGAAAATACTCCCTAGTGGCAAGCATTTTAGTTAGTTATTAAAGTGTTAAACTCTGAATTATTACCAAAATGTCAAACCGAATTTTACATTAATTTCAGGAAGCAAAACATGTCCAGCGTTTAGCGCTGAGATCTCGTACGATCACATGTGCTAGTATTTACGTCGATTCACAGCCCCGCCCACATACAACCCAAGGCGCTCTGCTGTCTCGAATTAGGGCTGGCAAACTGAGCGGCTCAAGCCGACCGAGCCTGGCTCGGCTTGGGGGACCGGCTCACAGGCTCGGCTCGTATAGGGCGACCAGCTCAAGGCTTGGCTCGGTTCACGATAACCCGACTAATAGATCCGGCTTTTTTTATTAATTGACCGGCTCGAACCCGACTTAATTATCCCACAGCACGATTGGTGCAAGAAGAGAAAAGAGGTGAAGAAGAGCAGGAAGAAGAAGACGTGAACAGTGAAGAAAGAAAAGAAAAGATGTGCATTTGTAGGGGTCAGGTATGAGAAAGCGCTAAATGCCGTATAACGCTATCTCATGGTACCGAAGGCCTATATAAGATGATCTACAACAAGTTGTAAATATTAAATGTGTTTCCGACATTTAAGTTGGCGCTTCTGCTTTACCATTGTTTTTGCATTAGTTTTTTATAACTTTACTCTTTTACAGCGAGCTAATTTACTGCTAACTTACAAGATCGTATAACCAAGGATTAATTGATAGTGACTTAATTTTGTGGTTCTCTTGTGTAACCTTTAGTTTTGACAATTTGAAATGGTTAAGCTAAACAGTACTTTCAATAGGCAAGTTTGCGAAAAAACAATGTTGAAAAATGTGAAAATAAATAATAGAACTATAAAAGAATAGAAAAATGTAAAAATATGTACCGGCTCAAGGCTAGGCTCGGCTTGGAAAGACAATGAGCCGAGCTGAGCTGAGCCGAGCCGTTGCCAGCCCTATCTCGAATGTGTGAATCAGTGGGTTCTCAAATTCCTCGTCTTACGGCGCCTTTGGCGTTTCACGATGTGCCGCAGCGCCCCATTCCAAACTACCGTGAGCTAAAAGTAATTTCGAAGGATCGGACCATGTCTTGGCGCCTTTACAAGGCAACCGCGTCGCACAATTGAGAATCGCTTGTATAAACCGTTCATTCTACGACAAACTTCAGCATCTCCCTGTAAAGTTTCCAAAGAGTCTGTGAATCTATAGCAACAAATACATTCAGTACATAAAAACGACGACTTAATGGTTTACTTTGCGTTACGTTACGTAGGAGGGAACTTCATTTCCGCGATTACTTTCAAGCCTTTCTTCCCCATATTTAGTACCAGTAATGATCGCAGGTTGAAGATGACGAGCGATAGCAACGTAGTCGAGGTTCATAAGCACGTTGTCGTGGGTTCTCCACTGGACGACATTACTTCAAAGCAAAAAGATTAACGTTTAATATACAAGGCATTTGTTCAAACTCACGTTTCCCGAAAAGGATCTACGGCCGTTACAATTTATTCTATTGAATGTGCAACAATAGTTTATGGGTCATGTTTCAATTTCCAACGAATAAGCGACAAATATGACTAGTCGGTGAAATTACAGTGAAACATATTCTATCCCTTTTCCCTCTATGTTCTAACCTTCTTCTTCATCGCGGTTTCCAAACTGTGTAAGCTTTTTATCCCTTTTCTTACGCAAACTTGAATTTGTCTTTTTTACATCGTTTAAACTATCTGAGAACTTATTTCCATTCTTCCGCTTTCTATCAGTCACTTCTTCCTCAGCCTTTTCTTCGCCAGCTTTCTCCATCACTTTCTCTTCTACCCCACTGTCGCTATCATCCCCTTCTTCATCCCCGTCATTCTGCAAGAAATCCGCTATTTCTATGAAATCAATAAGACCTAAATCAGCAGTTTCCTCAACATCCTCATCATTTGGCGTAGGTTTTCCAAGCGCTGTGAAATCATCGTCTTCGAATTCCTCTTCAAAGTTTTCTTGATCAATGGCTAGACTTCCCATACGCATCGTTAGCTCGTCAAGTTCGGTTCCATTAAGATCATGAATTCCAGGCTCGTAATCGATCACAACCGACACTTCATCCAACGGGTCAACTGGGAGATTTTGTAAAGCATCCAAGATACCCAAGTCCGGCTTGGCTTCTGCGGTGCTGGGTTCAGATTGAACAGAGTCTTCTTCTACGAGACGTTCATCTAAACTCGGGGGTGTATCCTTCAACGGGCTAGCCGTAACTTGCTTCTCAACGTCCACTTCCGTCGAAGGATTGCAGGTGGTAGTAACAGGTTCTTCAATTGTAACATGCTTTGCTTCCTGAGACTCAACAGTCTCCGAATTAAGACGTTCGTCTGGAGCTTCAGAAGAAGGCACCTGAACATCGGAAGGAACATCAGACGATTGTAGATCGGAAGGCATATCAAACGACGGTGCAGCCCCTTGTTTACTAGCATTGCCATCATCTCCAGATAGCACTGAGCTGCCGTCCTTTGTATCTTTTTCTTCCTCTTCTTCAATCTCCTCCAGAATAAAGTCTTTTCGTTTCTTCAAGATAAACAAACAAGGCTTGGTTCGCACACGAACTGGAGGAAATTGGTTGTATCCAGGACGGATGTGAGAGAAGCATTCGACGAAAGCCAGAACTTCGTGCGAATTGGCATACCGCTTCAAAGGATAGCCATACTTGCTTTTAGCCTCCAAAAGCATATAGGAAAAACGACGAAGCTTTTCCGCTTTCAGGTTTTCTGTCTTATCATACCTGTTTGAGAGGAGGTGAGGAATCGATTTTGTTATTATTTTTCTCCCAAACAGACGGAAGTCAAGTTTACCTCCAGCGTTGGTTCACTTCCATAAATCGTGAGACGCCAGTCTGGGCTGCTAGATTGTCAATATACACACTGGCTTCCACCTCCGGATTTTCTAAACGGTGTAACAATTTCATTGCTTCACCCCCTGGGTAGTTATGCTTTGAAACGGTTAACAAAAACCCGGCGAAAAGAAGATTGGCGCAAATGTGAAGAACAGCGCCTAAAGCCAAAACGCAGCGAAAGTTATCTTTCAAACGGTTTTCCCAGCTAAAAGAACAAGGATCATTAACCCCTTGCTATTGATGTAACTGGTGTAAAACTCACATTCGGTCGCAAGCCGCGGCTGCAGCCACGTTCAGCAGAGGTATGGCGTAAACAATGAATCGTAACTCTTTATGGGGAAGGAAAGAATATAAGAAAATGAAGCCTAGTGCGGGAAACAATAATGGTCTCGTTCGTCTCTCCCAGAATGCTCCTAAGGGTATTAAAGCTATGGAAGTTCCCAGTGACCGCGGTAAGGCCGAATAGAAGTACCACAAGAATGGCGATTCCTAAAAACCACAAAACGCTCATTATAGCCTACAACAAGTCATATAAAGCGCAATAAACTTACACCCCATTCGCTACTTTTATTTAGTACGACGTTAAACCAAAGAACTTCTCCTTCAGGCCAAAGCCACTGTTGCCAGAAAATTGAGTCCACCACAACCGTTGTAGCCAATGCGCACACACCGGCAGGAATTGCATGAGTTAGTAACCTGAATTAATTCTTAGAACCGAAAGAAACTCTTTACTATTATATGTTTACTTCCTAATAGTAATCCTCTTGCCAATCATTTCACCCAGCAGGATTAAGCCTAACAAAATTGCCAACTCCCCACGGAACCAAATAATAGCGCAGGCGGAGAGCCATATAAACCAACCATGTTTCTGTTTGATCCAGAAGTAACATGCCATCAGAACTGTAAAAATTCTTGTTAAAACAAACAAAAGCAAACGTAGTGTGGAGGATTACCTAGCGGTAAAACCATGATGTTAGGAAGGGGTCGGCTTGCATAGTACAAAAAGTGAAACTGTGATGTAGTTATTGCCAGAAACCATAAGGAAACGGAATGGCCTAGTGTTTCTGACACGGCCTTCTGAAAGAAGTAGAGAGCGCCCAAAACTAACGTTGCTAGGACTCCACGCACTTTACAAGGCACAAGAAAATAAAACGATTAGCAGACGTACAATAAGTAACGAACATAAAGAACATTATTGAACTCATTTACCTACTAGCTGAGTATAGAACTTGTTCAGCTCAAGAAAATCGACGGCAATGACCAACGGCGTAGCAAGGGTTGACACAGCCAGAGGCCCAATGAAGGTCCTTGGTACTACGCCAGGGAATTCCAGATGATCATACTGTAAAGGAATGTTAAATGTAATTTTTCATTGTTAATGTCTTACATAAGATACCAAGGTCGATTTACCTTTGCTATGTTTGAGCCGTGGTAAAGGACATCGTGCATGGCTTGGAGGTTGAAACTCTCCTCTACTTTGGAGTAAGGACACACGACCAGGTAAAACAAGGCCGCAGTCAAAGGCACTAACAGGGCTTCTAGATTCATTTTAGTTATCAATGAGCTATAAAAATCCTCTTGGCACATAGATAGAAGAGGCCATTATTTTCAGAGTATTTTTAGACTTGGCCCACTTGTTTTGCCTTCCGTGTTGTTAACACGTTTTCACGCCGCTGTGTCGTGCAGAACGGTATGTTCGGAGGCGTGGCTATAAGGCTTGGTTTCGTTTCGTTTTATGACGTCACAAGAATCCCACCATCCTGCAATCTTCCATAAGAGTACTACTCTCACTTATACCGTTGACCAGAAGCCTGTGACCACACTACTCTCACTTAAAGCGAAAGCTTGAAATGCTTGAACTTAGCAAAAGATAACATAACTAATGTCATTATATTAATTTTTGCAATATCGCTGTTATAACTGTTGTAAGTGAACAACACAAAAAAACTACACGTAAAGGTTAAAAGTTTATTAGACTCAATCATTTTGTTTTAGTAATTCGAGAAATAAGGATGGTCCATTAATACCCCCAAATTGAGTCGATAAACTGTTCCTTAACGTTTAAGGAAGAAAACAATTGAGACCAGCATCTTTCCCTTTTTCCAATAAGATAAGCGCAGCGATAAAGTAGCATGTCCAAGTCTCAATGGGCAACAACTCGGCGTCCTTCTTCTGTGAGAAATTCTTTGGATACAGTTTTTTTCTTGCATGCGCAAACTTTTCAGTATAACTACATTACACCACAGGCTGCACAAAGCTAACCTGGACTCAATTAGCTGAAACATTCTTCAAAACGTCCGCTTCGCTTCGTAACTGCTAACTCATGTGTCCCATCAATCTAATAATCTTCAATACGCTAATAGTGAGAAAAATAAAGAAAATTTGGGAACTCAGTATAATGTGTACTTGGAAAAAAAATCATACATGACATGGACCTGGCATATACTATCACATGACTAAATGGAGCGCAAACTCACAACAAAAATTGACATGTTTGTTACATCGATGTCCTGCACCATATACTGGGAAAAGGGGACAAGTCCGCCCCCAAAAATTTGCAATTGACACAAGTAAAATGATCTGCTTCTAATATTGCGGGGCGTACGCAACAGGCTGAGGATATTTCGCCTCACCTTCGTAAGTCACAATGGGATGATAACCCCAGTCGTCAACGACATAACTAACCTTCTGGAGGCGGCCATCTGGTAAGTTCACGTAATAAGATCCCTTGGTGATATAGCCATCAGCATCTTCGGCATGCCCGAAGTAATTACCAGCATAATCGTCTTTAACTTCATAAGCAAAGCTGTATGGCATTCCAGGACCCTACAAATGAAATAAATTACGTTTCATAAACACAAAACAATAAAATACTAAACAGTAGAAAAATAAAAGTAAGAATAATTTATGCACTGAATGCATAGAATGCATACCTTAGGTTGAACATGGGCGTGTCCTTCATGTTTGCCATGAAGATCGTGACCACCATGGGACACCACGGGCGCGGGAAAGGGAGCAGCCACGGGGACAGGTAAAGAGACAGAATTACTCACCAAGCCGCTTCCTCCATGAGAGACTACAGCAGGAAAAAAGGCAGGCCCAGCCTGGCTAGGCTGAACGGGTCGGGGTAGGGGCGCGATGGTGCTAGTCGGGTACTGTAAAGGTGGCTGTACGTTGACAATCTGTACAGGAGCTGGTGGTGGAACAGGTAGAGGTGTTGAAGAGACATAGTATTCAGGAACGGGAGCAGGAATGCGAATGGGTTCAGGTTGACGGACAGGAATGGCATTATATACCGGATTCTCAGGTAGGCGAACGGGGGGGTAACTGGGTCCTACTGCGTTGTACACGGGTGCTGCAACAGGCTTGCTGACGGGAATTGGTGGCAATTTGGGTGCGATGGGTGCGGCAGGGGAAGAGTACACCGGTGCAACAGTGGACGATACAACAGGAGGTACAGGAGTTGTAGCGTAAGAAGGTTGGGGAGGAAGGTACTCTAGGCTAGGCAAAGGGGGAGGAGCGACGGGAGACTTCGGAATGTACACGGGTACTTTAGCATCCTCGGCCTCCTTGTGCGAAGAGGTAGAGCTTCCGTACGAGGAAACAGGAGCAGTCACTTGGACAGGCCTATAGGTCGTGACAGCCGCTGCTGGTTTGTACGACGAAACGACGGGGGGTGCTACAGTACTTACGTAGGTAGGAGGAGCAGGGCTAGTGGCGTAGACAGGGGTCGGTGCGTACGAAGGTGTGTACGATGGTGTGGTGGAGTAGGCAGCACTGTAGGTAGGTCTGGTGGCTGAAATTACAGGTGTGGCTGGCCGTTCCACATAGACGGGCTTAATTGGAGAAATTGCCGGTTTGGCATAGGGTGCTTCGCCGTAGCCACTTTCACCGCGCAGAGAGGTGCCAAGAGGAGCGACCGGTCCTGTATAAACTGGATTCTTGACAGGTACAGGCTTGACGGGTCGAAGAGCACCACCACCCTTAAGTTGGCTCACACCGTAAGCTGAATTAATGCCAGCGTTAACTTGAGTACCGTAACCGCTAATAGGAGCATGTCCATAACCAGCAGTTTGTGGGACATAATTTGACGGCCGGTAACCGTTATTTACAGGTCCTACACCGTAAGTTAGTACAGCAGGAGCGTAAGCAGGAGCTGGATGGTAGACCGGGGCACGTTGGTAGGGTGCTGGGCTTAACGCTGGCGCGTATGACACAGGGAGGTGAGGCTGTGCGTAAGAAATTCCGATATCGGGCTCAGGAACAGCTCCGTAACGCGATGCAAAGGCGGACTGTCCCGCTGCGGGAAGAGTTTTGGCGATGGAGTGGGAACGCTCTTCTTTTACAGATGCGGTGTTTGAGACCGCTAAACTGTCGCTGAGCTTTTGTTCAAGGGTGTCCGGCGCGGAATATGCAGCTTTGCCTACTTTAGAAACGGGATGCTTCGCAGCCAATGACACAGCTTCTGATTGAGCCTCGCTTTGAGGTTCAATTGCTTTTGCGACTTGGGGACCAGATTCGGATTTGGCTCCAGCATCTAAGGAAGATGCTGTTGTGATTCCCGAACTTACAAGCCATAACGTGGCCGCAGTGACTACCTATAAAACAGAAATGTTTGAACGTGAAATGTTGTAAATAGTAAATCGAAGGAATCTTACAAGTGTAAAAGCCCTCATTGCTCTGTTAGCTGTTGTAGGGATGATGTTCGAGAGTCGAATGAAGTTTGCCAGCGACGTATTCAACTTATATAGGTGGGTCAACTATTTTTCACAGGTCTCCACCGAATTGAGAGAGGGAAATTGTTGGGTTAGTGCAGTAGCCACGTCCAGTGCACCTGGGCCAAACCTCCTTCGTGAACGAGGGAATGAGAAAACTTGGCATGCTTTGGCTTTTTGTCATCTCCTTCTAGCATTCAACAAAAGTGTAACACCTTTGTTGCCTAAGAACGAAGGGTGCGAAAGTCCCGAAGTTCTGGTGTACCTTCGTGCAGGAGAAAGGAGTTCCGCGGTCAGGGGGATAAAAAACGCTCCTTCAGGATTTCAATTGCCCTCTGAGAAGAAAGTTCAAGCTGCCAAACTGGAGTAGCCAGAGCTTTTCAAACCCAACATAGTCAATAGCACCTTGAGCCTAAAAGAAAAGAAGACTCTCCCGAGAGATAACACTACAATTACATTACCCACGAAACCGGTTTGGGAGATTTACTCGTTTAGTCGTAGAGGGAAAAAAGAAAACATGTCAGATTCAGTAAACCATATCATTTAAATCATAAAGTGGAACATTTTTCTCTCTTTAAGCCACAAGACCACGCCTAGTTATATTAAGGTACGGTTACATAAATTAGGCCTCGGAATCTCACTCTTGGACTTGAAGAGTGAGAAAAAAAGGAACGCTTTTGCCAATTTGTTGCTCTCGTTAAATGGTAAGGGAAAGTTCGCATTTCGTTTTCTACAAGCAAATGGCACTAACATTAATATGGAAGCTTTCCCACTCGTTGGAAGGTCTTAGAAACCCGGAAATGTTTATTGACAAGACGAGTTCTTTGTATGTTTCAGGTTCGGGATCGAGATTGGAGTAATAAGTTTTGGTAAAGACTAGATTTTGGCCCGTGGCCCCTGGTGGAAAGGTAAGAGTGGTGTATCGCAGAGCTAGCAAAAAAGTAATAAAAAAATAAAGAGAAAAAACTAGCTCGGTCCCGGGGTTTTCACAAGGGCTTCCCTTCAACTCAATGGCTATACATAATCTAGATAACGCCACGTATACTTTCGTGCTTTCATGTCGCTCTCATAGTCCGCAATACTTTCTCCTGTGGATGTAAAATGTTCCATTCTAATCATTACGGCCATCTAATGCGAGCGTTTCCTTGCTGGCTTGATGTGCTTTAACAGCAAAAGCAAGTAGTGTTTTGAGAGCGGTTTTTTTTCTCTTCTCATCGCAAGACGGGAACGCTTAGTCACAGTCCTTTTCTATCGCGTATTAGACTAACTATCTCTTCGCTTTTCTCCAAGAAAATGTTCAGAAAGAAGCGCCCTTGTCCAAGCGATTCTGTAGAACTTTAGGTGACTTGTTATTTTCATTTTTTTCCTTAGCTTTATTGTTTTTCTTCGCTAAGAGCTACTTATCTTAACAGAGCACGGTTATATATTTCGTCTTAAACAACAGTGTCGATCTACAACTCCCTTAGCGTTATAGAAAGAACTGCAAGAGCAAAGACATCCCAACAAGCTCCGAGAATCTCTCTCGTAGAGCGTGACTATAGTTGGGTGAAACGACTGCCACTATGTCCATGATTACACTGTTGGGTTAATTCCAAGGAAAATGTTACTAGAGCAACTTTCGCTTTCCCCACAATTCCTCTGCAATTTTGACTATCGAAATAAAACACGTGTACACGACTTTTCCTGGGGCTTTTGAAAACTTTTCCGCAAGAGCATTGAAAAAAGAATTTATAAAAGCTTTCGCATTTATGCACTCTATTTTCCCGCCTAACATTTAATGAAAATAATAGCTGGGAAATATGAGATAACGAAAACGTGTTTCTTTGTCCTGTATACGAAAGTTACGAGAAACCTGAACGAACATTTGTTTTATCTTGGATGAAAAATGAAAGCTAGATTTTTACATTTTGGTCTTGAGTCTAAGGTAAAGCGAATTGACGCGATGTGTATATCGTTACGAGCGGAATTAACATTGTGACGGTCTAGTTCCCCTTTGTTCCCAAGCCTAGTTTGTATGTGCGTGAAGACTTACGCGAAGGTGGTACATCACATTGCAAGCATTCACCATCGAAAGAGAAAGGACTGATTTTGCAATCTGATTTTTGCTCGTGTGCAGTGGAATCCCCCCCGTAACACCAACATCAACCTCCGTGCTCATCATATATAAAGCTCGAAGTCATCTTCAGTGCAACATCACATTCAGCGCCTTGTCCTCCTCTAGCAAAGTGCCAGTGAAGAATACTACAGACTTTGCATTACATTTGCAGCAAAAATGGAGGTAATGTTAAGTTAAAAATCATTCACAGTTTTGAATTAATAAGTTTCTTTTATAGTCGGCCCTTCGAACGTTGCTTTCTTGCTGCTTATTAGGATTAACGCTCAGTGCTCCTCAATACGCCACCCCGCAGCCGAGCGTTGCTGTGCGAGGTTTGGGACAAGCCCAAGTTTATCAATCTACCCCTCCATCCCAAGTAGTCCCTAACTTCCCTCAACAATCAATTCCTTTGCCCGCCGTCGTTTCAACAGTAGCACCTTACGCAAGCGGAATTAGTGCCGTGACGCCAGCTCCCTTTCAACACCACCAACAACCTCTGCTACAACTTCAGCAAGCGCCAGTCCACGTTAACCAAGTACAGCAATACAGTGCGGGCGCTGCGGGTGCTGCCGCATTCTCGCGTCCAGCAATCCATTCTGGTGCTGGGTTCCAGCAACCAACTCAAGCTTACCAGGCCCAAGGCGGACATGGAGGCTCTGTGGACGAGGTATGTTTCGTACATGAAAATCTTACAATTCTACACAATCTAATTGCTACTCAACATTAACAAATAGGGAAACGCTAAATATAATTTCAACTGGGAAGTCAATGACGAATACAACCAATACGGTCACACAGAAACCCGGGAAGGCTACAAGACTACCGGTAGCTACTATGCTCGCTTGCCCGACGGCAGGACCCAAATTGTAAACTACGTCGCTGACCAAGGTGGCTACAGACCCGAGGTCAAGTACGAAGGGCAAGCCATTGCTGTAGCCGCTCCTCGACCTTTGGGTGCCGCCAATGTGCAATTCCAAGGCGCTGCACAACAAGGTAACTACGCTAGCCAAGGAGGTTTGGCGTTCCAAGGCGCGGCACAACAAGGTAACTACGCTAACCAAGGAGGTTTGCCGTTTCAAGGCGCAGCACAACAAGGTAACTACGCTAACCAAGGAGGTTTGGCGTTTCAAGCTGCCGCCCCTGTTGCTCATCAAGCCGCTCAGTTCACTGCTACGACCGCCCGGCCCGCCTTTCACTCTCAAGCCCAAGGAGGCTATGGTGGACAAGCTGGTGGTGGCTTTCATGCCGGACAACAGCAAATTCAACACTCGTTCCCCCAACATGCAAGCTCCGCCGCCCTGCAAGTAACTCCTGCTCCTTACACTGGCGCTGGCTTGCAGAACTTGCACCAAGGAGTTGTCACCCAGAACTTGCAACATCAGTTCGGAGGTAATCAACAGAATCTTCTCCAGCTGTCAGGACCAGGACCCATTCAACAAAATTACCAACAGCAGACCGCATCCCATGCGCAGTTTGCTCAGCAGCAATTTCAGCAACAGAATCTGGGAGCCTTCCAGTCGGTTACTCCGGTTCCATTTGCATCCCATGCCCAATATGCTCCGCAGCAATTTCAGCAACAGAACTTGGGAGCGTTCCAGTCGGTAACGCCGGTAGCTCCGGTTACACCCGCACAGGGAAAATATTAATAACTCATAGACGAACACACTAAGGATTATGTACACGTCTAATTGTTTAACCTTTCCACGACCAGTATTGCTTTAAATATTTTTTAGAGATATTATACGCCTTATCTACTTTTGATCTTCATTAGGGCTGGATCTCAAAGTAGAATTCTTTGTTTCGTGATGTTCAGATCTTCATGTTTTTTTCCTGGTGAAATAAATATATATTCCTCACTCAATCCCGACTGTTCAATTTCTTTTAACGCCAAACAGAAAAAAACAGTGTTACGCAATCATAAATATGATTTAGACGGAACGTCATATTTGCTGCATTTTGAAGACCTCGATATATTTCCAGCAAGGGAGGGGAAAGGGCGTTGCTAATATCGTTCGCAAATTTAAAGAAGAAGCCTTCACTCTATAAACCTTTTGCAGTCCATTACGGTTCAAGCTCTCTTATATGGTCTCCAGGCAAGGCCGTACCCAGGGGGGGGGGGTAGGGTTTAACCCCCCCCGAAATTTTGTTTTACAATGGTAACATAGGAGAATGCCCAAATGTCCAAAAAAATTGCATATTAACCCCCCCCCCCCCCGAACCAAAATCCTGGGTACGGCCCTGTCTCCAGGAGACCGGAACTTTAGCCAGATAGAAGACGAGCTGGTTTATCCGAAAAAGTACACAAAATAGCAATTAAAAGTTTTACACAGGTAAAAAGCGACCCAGTAAGTAAAGCGTACTGTACTTTGGAAACAAATATAAACTATGTTTGGGATCTATTCCTAGAATTTTCCTTTAATTACTTGGCCTTTGAGTACTGTGTATTGTACGAAAGTACGAAAATTTTTCGGAGTAGGCAATTGAAGAGAATACGTAATAGAATTCTTGACCAAAATAAGGGTAATGTATTTAAGCGAGACCGTATAAATGGGCTTCTACTTTACCGGCTATTTCTATTGTGATTACGTCTTCGCATGTGTAGCTTTCAAACAAAGAATAAAACTCGAGCAATACTGCTCGAAAGGAGCATATTGCAACATTCCTCTCAAAATTTGTGCCTGGCCTCCACGAAGCGCGCTTCATTCTCAGAGACTCGTTTACTGTAGTACGAGCTGGTTTAAATAGCAAGCAAATTAGTCGCAAGGTTAATTACAAATGCACAGGCCCGTCGTGCCTTGAATAATAAATTTTACCGCTGTTCTAACATTTGTACCAGGTTAGTTCTATCAGACAGCCGCACCCAATACTGCGAAAGTACAGCAAAAAAGTACTCTTTCATGAAGCGCTATAAGACATAATGATAAAAAAATATAGTTTAGGCAACTCAAGAAAATAAAGGATCTGGCAAACGACTCGCGCATTTCTTAGCACACTTAACTCCGCGAAATACTCGCATATAGTTGTAATAGCTATATTTCATTCTAACAAGATTTAAGAACGCGAAAATCCACAGGAATTGGCATTCTGAACATGATTCACGATTTTGTGTCTCACGTCGGAGAAAAGGAGTCTCGATTTCCAAATCGAAGACAAGGGTGCTTTTTTATCAGCCCTAAGCTGTTTTTGCATTAACTCCTACGTAGAGTTGCCAGGTAATTCAATGTATTATGCATCTTAGCTAAATCTATTCCTGTATCTTGCGGCGAATCATATCGGCGAAACATTATCTATTCAACGGTAGCTTATTTCCTAGAGGTGCAGAGAAACCTCGATCCAACCGCTTAAAGCCGTGAAAATTTCCTTCAGTTTCACTAATCGGATTAAGGAAGCTATTTAGGAATAAACGTGGTATATTTGTCTCCATAATAGTTAATCGCCACTAAGTTTTAATTTGTGATAAGATGTAAACTAGCGCACTAAAGTGCGCCGCAAGAACTAGCAGGAAAAAACGATAGCCTAAAAACTTAATGAACAAGTAAACAGATCAACAAAAGTAGTGCAGGTATTGGACCTCGACCCTTCTTGAACATTCACAGTGTGGCTACACGGACCCACGAAGACGGAAACATTGAACGACTTGTCTAGTTCACACATTCTTAAACGAGTGAAGGGCGTCTTCTGGTCTACAAACTTTTGACCGAAAAAATAAGAAAACATTTACACTTTTTTCACGTTTCAAAGCTTTTTTGAGCCACCGTCAGAATGTATATGAAAAAGCAGTCACGATTCACCAGAGGTGAACGTTTCCCCATTCACCGTCATTCTGACCAGAAACAGATCCGTCGCTTACGGGCAAGAGATCGTTGAAACAAATGACAAAGACCTCCCCAAAGAATCAGCTGCAAATTGAAGTGGTTAGCGAATTGGTGTGATGCAACGACCAAAAAATGCTTTACGTCAACGGCGATTTTTTTTGGCACCAGAATGAAGGGAAAGCGGACCATATGGAGTGCATCCAACCAAATTACATGCACTCCACCAATTATGTCAGGTGAGACACGATTGAAGAACCATGTACTTTCCAGGCCATTATCGACTGTTGGCTTTTCATGCTCTACAGCCGACGATGGACGGCTTCTACATCTCAACAGTCTTTTCCCTTCACAGCTCTTTTCCTTGTTCAAAAGATTCGTATAAAAGCCGCCGGTAGCACTTGACCAAATCATCAGTTCCATCTCCCAAGTCTTCCATCCCAGTCCTACAATTCACCAAAGATTACTAAAATGGCTTTAACTGTAAGAGATTATTAAATAACAAAAGTACTTAATGAAAGGTTTCTCAAATTACAGATCGTTCTCTTGGCTTGCTTGGTTGCCACCGCCTTGGCCAGGCCCAACGATCCCTACGGAGCTGGCGGTTATTCCTCGGGAGGTTCTTCCGCTGGAGGCTATAAAGGAGGCGTAAGTCAACATTTAAAAAATAATCTCTTAATTCGCAACATATTTTAAAAAAATATACATGTCTATTGCCTTTTTCAGAACGACGCCGGTATGCCTTACAATTTCGACTGGAATGTGAACGACGGCTACGGCAATAACTTCAACCACGTCCAAAAGAGTGACGGCAAGACGACCAGCGGCCAATACACCGTCGCGTTACCCGATGGCCGCATTCAAACCGTCGTGTTCAAGGATGACGGATACGGCTTGGTTGCTGATGTTCAGTACACCGGAGAAGCCAAATACCCCGCCCCCGGTAGCTACGGCAAATCCCAATACGGAGGCGGTCCTTCCTACGCCGGAGCTGGTTCTCACGGTGGTTCTTCCTATGGCGGCTCCAGCGGCTACTAAACTTGCCCGTTACACTGTAGTTCAGAAGTATACTGGTATACTAGTGACAACGTATCTCTTTGCACCTTTTACTTGCTTATCTGATGTACAGACGGGAACATTGACTGTTTCCTGCATCTACCCACATAATAAAGCTGAATTAAAAACGGAAGTCTTAAATTACATTATTTCCCCCTTGAAAAGAATAAAAACCTTTTCAAGCGAACTGAGTTCCACAGGTTTTATATACAAAGAGTGTATTGGGCTACGCACAGAAAAAAAGTATCGGATACATCGCAGCATGACGTCGACCGAACGAAATCGAAAAAAAGAGGGCTAAGCGAGGTTCGTGATTTTCTGCTTTGTTCCAAGTGGGATTCATTGTAACGAAGATCAATTCTGTTAAGATTAAAAAAGGGAGGGGGACAAATAGACGAGGGAAGCCTTAGGCAAAAAATACTGAAAAAATTATCCATACAATAAAAAACAGTACGCCATACTTTGGTCCAATCGAACTCATCTTGCATTGCAATAAGACCTTCCCCCTCAAACCGCCCTAACACTCTCAAGTTACTCACTATGCTGGTTTCTCAATACAAAACTAAGCTGCCAGTTTTTTTACCCTTCACTCAGCTCTTAAGAGGAATGCAAGTAATGCTAAAACGCTATTGCCCAAGTATCCGAACGAAAGAAACGCAAGAGGGAATGAAACCCGTACTCTGTCAATTCCCTTTAAAAAAAGTTATACAATTCTTCCTTTCCAAGTCGGTTACCAAAAAGGCGTACCCGGGCTGTATCGGTACGACGGAACTTTCGATCTCGTGAACAGAAGGTGTCCTTCTAAAGTAATTTTCTCTCTCTTGTTTGCTTCACACTATCCATATCGAAAAGGCACGACCTATCTTTTGCGCTTTAACGCCTAGACTATGTGTCAAAAATGAGAAGCGACTCGCTTTACATGGATGCCTATAGTCTTCATATAATAAGTTCTTGTATGTGCCCTTCTTGTCGTGTATTACGTGTGCCCGCGGGAAAATTGTTAAAAAGAGACCTTGTTCTTTTTAAAAAAGGGAAGCGTTAAAAATTGAGCATAGAAAATAGACAGCTTTACTGAAAGCCTTAACGTGTGTACTGCTTGACGTCTGGGGGTTTCGGAGTAAACGTGGAAAGGGGGATGGGCGATTAACACAGGCTGGAAGGAGGGGGTGGGGCGTTGCGCGGCAAGAGTTACATCGATTGTTCGAGCGCAGGACGTTCACAAGTGGCATGGCAAGACATGGAGGATGGCATCGTACGGGGAAAGGTAATGATAAACTCGAAAGGTGTTCCTTTGCGTCTCAATATGCGGCAACTTCCGGATGTTAACTATTATTGTTCTCTTCGTATTGTTTTGCTTCAGAAATGGACATCCCCTCCTTCGTAAAAACAAAGCACTACAATGCTGGCAAAATTCCTCGAAATGGGAGAGCATGACAAGGGATGGGTGGGAGGAAGGGGGAGGGGTTATCGTTATACAGAATTACAGGCGGCATAAGTGATAAGAAAAAACAAAGGCTCGAAATACAGCAGGGAGTAGCAAAAGGAATGAAATCACGTTTTTCTAAAAAAATGGTACAATATAAGACGCATCACAAAACGTTACCTAATATCCCTTTTTTCTCTTGTATCATGTAGAATTTTTTTTAATCCCCTTCAACGTTACGTTTTGCTTTCCGGAAAAAAAAATTGTCCAAGGAAAAAAATCTCTTTCAAATGTGCATTGTCAGCAAACCAAGATCCTTTGCAATTTGAAATTTCCTAATATCCATCCCAAAAAACGAATCCTATTATTTGCAACAATTGGTGGCGTATTGTCTTGTCATGGTTTTTTCCCCTCTCGTTCTCCCAACAAATTCTTTGCTAATAGTGCCTTTTTATTCTTCAACGGCTTGCGATTCAGCAGACTCTTCGGCAGCAGGGGCTTTGTCGCTTTCCTACGTTCGAAACATCATTAGTAATCCGGTCCCAATGTCCAAAACAAAATGTGTGATAACAATAGTTCACCTGGGCTTCTGCTTGTTGAGTTTCCTCGTCGGCTTGGCCTTCCGCCGGCTGTTCGGCTTGTTGGGCTTCCTCAACTTCAGGGGCTTCGGATTCCTGTTGTTTAATAAAGAGAGCAGACGCTTGTTTAGAGAGCTTTCCTCATACACCAACAGACATGGAACAAGATGTCGATGCCAAAAACATGAAATCAGAGACTCTGGCCGACGTCCAATACACAAAGTCAAAACTCCTAGCCTATTACTACAGCTCCCATAAGCTTAGTTGTGTTTCCAAGGCACAGCAGTAAATCATGCCGTTAATTGAAGTTATGACCGGCATGCGACATGGTATCACGCACACACACGCAACACATTTGCTGCGAAAGACTTAAAACGCTGCTTAGCGCCAACGGTCGGTTCGTTGTTTGTACTTTCGAAGTCATTCACAAGCTCCTATGCAGTATGCAGGCAAGCGACAACGGCGAAAACAAAATAGAGGAATGGATGGGCTTTAGAAGGCGCATTCTCAAGTTTAAATGATAAAATTAATAAATTAGACACGGGGGGAGGAGGTAAAAAAAAGGAAGCAGGAATCTGACAAGATGTTCCCCGCAAGATAGTTACACACCAATTTGTTTTGGGGGGATTAGGGAGACCGCTCAGGAGGAATCACTGAAATAAGATACCCGATAGAATCACGAAACGTCCTTCTAAGAGCCGAGCCGCGCATAGTTTTTTATTTTGTTCGCCGTTGACTTACCTCGACTTGCTCTGCTGCTGCCGGTGGTTGAGATTCAAGCTCTTCTTCGGTGCTGTGGGGGGGCAAATAGGACTCACTGAGTTCAGAGACGGTTAAGATCGTCGTATCGGGCAGGACTTGCAAACTAGCCTCCAGGACTGAATCGGAAATGGGACAGCTTTCGGTGACGTAATCTGCCTCGGAACTTTCTTCCTCCGCTGGGGCAACGGGCAAAGATTCGACGGCTAAATCTGCGGTCGGGGGAATCGAATCAGTAGAGGGAGCAGGGAGAAAACTGTCGTCCTGCGTCGCATCAGGTTCGGCTGACACAACCATCGCCTGTACGGCTACAACTAATTCGCTCACGTTGGCCTCTGACGTTACTGATTCGGGGAGATCAAGGTCTGTGGTCTGAATTCCGACCGCTGGCACTGGTGCAGCCAATACAGGCTCGGCTATCTGAGATTGAATCTCCTCTTCCACTACGGGCTCAGGTTCGGGCAAGGAAGCTTGCGTGGGTTCAGGTTCGGGCAAGGAAGTATGACTGGATTCAAGTTGGGAAATCGACAATGCTTCAGGCTGGGAAATCTGAGATTCTTGAGGTTCAGGAAGAAAAGTCTGCAATGACTCTGGTTCAGGCTGGGCAATTTGAGATTCTTGAGGTTCGGGACTCTGTGACTGTTCAAGCTCAGGAACGGAAGTTTGGGACTGTTTAGGTTCAAGGAGGGAAGTTTGCATTGGTACGGGTTCTGGTAGGGAAGACGGTAATTGTTCAAGTTCGGGGAGCTCTTCGATAGTTGTTGGTTGACTTTCGACAATGGAATCTGGGATGGGCAATGACTGTTCCAGGCCTGAGTCGTTCATGGAGTTGTTGAGGGAAGGAGGCAAGGAAGCCGGTAAGGGCGGGGGAGTACCGAGATCTTCTGATTCTAGGTTCGATGTCTCTTCGGCAGCGGCCAATGGAGCATCTACCATGTTCTTAATAAATTCTGTTCGTTTATCATGAATTTGGGCGATGACTTCCTCAAAAACCTCGACAGCTTCTTCCTTTTCCGATTTTTCCACCCGGGGTGCCTCTTGTTCGGGCGCTGGTACTGGCACTGTCATCTGTGAGTCGACTTCGTGGCTGTCTTGGGGAGTGGCGATGACGCAGACCTCTTCAACGACACAGGCCGTAATGACCGCTTCTTGCGTTTGGGGAACAACTTGCAAGGCCGGATCCCAGTCAACCTGAATGGTTGGGGCTTCCACCGCTGGGGGTGGCGTAGGGGGAGGAGTGGGCAGGGACTCTTCAGCCGAGACTTCGACGGGGTCGCTGATTTTCGGACTGGCTGGGGGAGTTGCCACGGAGGCGGCAGGCATTTCTGCCTCAAGAGGAGTCTCGGGCAATAACTATACATGGGAATAATTCCATGCAAATTGGAAAAAATACCGCTTGAAGTGCTTTCGTTCCTCTCAAGACTTACTCGTACCTTAAATCTCATTTCGACACACACAAAAAAGGAAAAAGATTCCCTATCGATATTTCCTAGCGCTTTTTAAGATTGTGACACGACCTAGTTCACCTCTCGAGTTGAATCCAGGTGAACGTGAACGAGAACTTAAAAATAAGAAGTCTTGAAAACTAGTTAAAATACGATAAGCTCGGTAGAATGTCAAAAAGCTGCTTAAGACATGCGTCAGCAACGGCAACATAGAACACGCAGCGATGTTGCTGTCATTCCAAAACTTCAAAAAGGCTTAATCGTTCTGGGCGGTTGTACCTGAGCTGCGGGTTCCTCTGTTTGTGCAGCCTCAGCCGGTGCTGATGCTTCTTCGGCCGCTGCTTCAGGAGCGGATTCCTGGGTCGGTGCCTCGACCGCTTCAGCTTCAGGTTCGGCCGCTGGGCTTTCTTCTACAGCCTATTTAAACAAAAAGTATGAATTCACCTGGTGAATATTTGTCTACTCGATCAAATGTGAATAAAATGGCATTCATTAGCTTGTAATCTGCACTTACCTCTTCGGTCTTGGGCGTAGTGGCTTCAGCTTCAACAGCGGGCACTTGCGCTTCCTCGGAAGCAGGAGCTTCTTCAGCAACGGGGGCGATTTCTTGTTCCGTGCTTTGTTCAGCTTTAGCCTACAAGAAGATCAAGAGAAACACGCATCAGACTACGTTCGTCACTTGAAATGAGTTTCGATCAGGAATTGAGTAGACGAACGTTAAGTACCCCGTCCATGGTTTAAATGTGTTAGAGGAACGTTAAGTAGGAAGAATTAAACTAGCTGTGTTGGACGACTCGGGACGACTGAAGGAAATATCCTGCAGTAACCCATCCAAAGTACTTCACGAAGACTTCGACTCCGCCCTTAACCTTCCGCCATTCCACGCATTCTGCAGCGGCAACCTTATTGCAACGTATGGCGCAGCCAAACGGGACTGAATGTCTTTTTCCGAGGAAAAAGTGACGAGACTGCAATCATCCGACCCTATTATTGGGCTTAATTGCGTCTTACAGATGCAACGTCACAATTAATGCCGCGTTAAACTGCTTACCGTACTATTTTCTTCCCTCCTCGAATTTTCCTTCCGACCTCTGACAATGCTGGGCAGCAAGCCAACTACGTCGTTAAACGCAAATTTAATCTTCACACATTT
Organism: Triops cancriformis; assembly: GCA_020615345.1. Classification (NCBI taxonomy): domain Eukaryota; kingdom Metazoa; phylum Arthropoda; class Branchiopoda; order Notostraca; family Triopsidae; genus Triops; species Triops cancriformis. Next base: position 6,996 of record JAHZNP010000051.1, on the reverse strand, counting down.
TCTCAAAGCCTAGGAAATAAGATTTGCTGCCCTTGAACACGACGCTTCACTTTTTTTTCGGATTTCCACTCCAGACACTCAGTCCGACGTCCGCTAGTAATAATCTGCCCGCACCCATTTAGGTCAAGCCTAATAAAACAACCCTGGCTTATTAAGGTCGCGTTCATTTTATAAGAGTTTCCTTTATGCCTGTCGCACTCCAACTCGCTTTTAACTAAAAGGAATCAATAAATTTACTACCGCTGAAAAAGCTTCAAACAAAATCAGCCTGTTTCTGTCTTTTTTTTCCTTCTTCCTTTCTCTCTTTCAAAAGAAGCATGGACAGTAAACCAAACCTTTAACTAATAAGCTTCAAAAGCTAACAAGAACGCGACACAATAGCAAAAGAAACGCAGATGCACAAAAAGTCATCCGTGGAATGCGAAACTGATCCTATAACTTCCACGTCGAGAAATTAGATCCTAATGACCTCCAAAGAACACGTACAAGCTTCGTTCGGTTCGTCACTGATCCCCCGACTTAAGTCGCATTTTTACAACTTTTCGATAACACGAAGCTCCCCTGCCATTTACGTTAACATCACAAACGAGGATCAAAAGGAATCCTGATAGACGGTACCCCTGACACCAGCAAGTCTGTCTGACCAACGGGACGGCCCCGCAAAATTTAAAACCGCAGGAACTTGATTAAATATAAGGCTGTGCGACCCTACCTCAGCGTCCATGACTTGGCCTTCTTGTTGTTGTGGCGGGGAAGAGGAGGATGTACTGCCCAGGACGGGTTCGATTACTCGTTTGAAATGCGCTCGTACGCTTGGCTGGCCACTCAAAAACAACAGCGCCCAGTTTTCGCAGAACACACGCAGCAATCAAAGCTTTGCGCTTCTTACAAAGAAATAGCCAGCTTCTAGCAATTCGTCGTGCTGGGTTCAGCCAAGACAACAAAGCCACGGAAGAATAGCAACTGCAAGCTCGTGGTCTCCACACTCGGCCCTTTATGCTGTGCTCTAGCCCTGTGCGGCACGATCGCCGCTTGCGAAGACCTGTGAGGACTTCAGGACGTCGACGTCGACCCGTTTCAAGGCGTTGAAGGGGCGGGGGCGAATCCCACCCCTGCAAAATTCGCAAAAAAAAGACTAAGCCAGTCCCCGGGCTTTGCCAATGAGATCTGGGATGGAATTGCAGAGCCAACCTGGCACCGGATTGGTTGCCCAATTCCTTTTAACGCGAAAAACACCTATCGTTTCACCCCCTTTTTCCCGGCGAATTTCTGGCCGCCGAGTTGCTGCTCTCGCCGAAGCGGTCCCTCGCAGCTCACCCGGGCCAAGGCCAGGTTTACGGGGTGCCGCACTGCGGCTACGATGCTGCCTTGCTTGGCGTTCGACCCTGGCCTTGTTCCTTTCGCCCAAAAAGGTTAAAGGTTATGTCTCACCACCCTCACCTCCCACTCCCCTTTTCTCCGACTTAATCTACTTTCGCGCTACCCTACTTCGCTTCCCATACTGGACATTCCTTCAACCGACAAATAGAACCTGCTCTCGCCCGCTCGCGCTTCATATCAATACGGTTCCCCATGGAACCATTCACGACCGGGCTTTTCCAGACTGCGAACGAAGCCCCGAGTTAGCTATGCTTCAGTACCTGTGCTCACCAAAAACCCCGGTGTTATAGTTTCTACTATGGAATACACTTTTTCAAGCATTTCTTTCTTTTTTTTTGCTAGCGCAAGTGACCTCGCGTTGCTAGGAATGACACTTTGCATGTCAGGCGAAACAAGTGAGCGTTCCCTCCAAATATGTAAAAGGGAGAGAATTTGGTTACGGGGAGGGGACTGTTCTGCGTGAACGGTACCACCGAAAAAGGTACCGCCCGGTAGAACCCCCCGAAAGGTGACACACGCTAGGTGCAGGCATCATATCACGTATCGATCTCGCTATTTATGTTTTACATTTTCCTTGCTTTGGCATTCCTTAGTTCTTACCAAAGGTCTAGTGTTATAACGGATAAAAAAAGTACTCCCTGAATACTTTTTTTAAAAAAAACATTGTCACCTTCCCTTGCGGACGCTTACAGCTTCAGTTTTGTGCAGAATGCTAAGCTTGCTAATCAGCAGAGCTTGGCTGTATCTTTTCATCAGCTGCAATGAAGCGGGGCGGGGATAGAAAAAAAAGACAGTCGTGAAGATTCGCAAAGGCAGGGTCTTTTTCTCTCTCTCCTTCTCCTTGTTCCTTTCGAGTACCGGAAACCGCAAATAACCAGTTCGCTGAGAAAGGTAAAGAACGGACTTTCGCAAAATCTGCAATGAGGAAGCAGACTGGATCGATGAAGCTGTCTGCCACCTTGTTTGCAAGGAATCCTTTGTAACTCCAGGCTAAGTAAATGTTACTATTCTATCGCACCTTTTTTCGCGAATAAGAGAAACAGAACAAAAAAATTGACGTTGAATACAGGAGGCCAAAAATAAGTTTAGATTGATGTGGTAGTTTCTTTAACACTTATTTTTTTGCATTCGCACGCGGTGCCGTGACTTGCATGCTTTCACGCCTCAACGTCACGAAAGTGTCCCGAAACCGCACGAGAAAGTACAAATCTGTGAGCATCCTGTAAGCATTACGACTTCTAGACTCGCAACTAAATCATTACATGCTATATTAACCTCGACTCTTTAGAAACCTATTATTAAAATGACTAGCTAAAAAACTCGGAACGCTTTCTCACTACCTCTTTGTTCTCAAGCTATTGACACGAGCAAATTATTCAAAACTGGGTAAAAGTGGCGTTCTCCTCCCCCACCTTTTTCCCCCCTCGGGGAGGGGCAATATACCGAACTACTCACTTTGGAGACAAAGGATTATCACGAGCAATATTCAGCTATTAGAGGAAATTCTAGTCGTTGCTGTATTCTATATACAGTGGAACCCACTTAATTGCAACTCGCATAGCGACAAGACCCGCCTAATCACAAGCAAATCTCAAGGCCCGTTTCACTCCCATTTAACGCAATGGAGACGAACCTCGGATTAGGCCAACTCGGTTAATGACAGATCTCGCATATCAGCAAGTTTCTTTTCTTCTCCACGGGATATATTAAAATCTTATGTAGATCCGTTTAATCGCATACATAACTAAAAATAAGTGCCCAGCAAATTCCTAGAAAAGCTTCCTGGGCTTCTTGTTTGGAGCCATGTCATAAGAAGAATAAGCCTTTCACCTTTCACCCTTCACCTTTCTCTATTTCCTGTTCTATACTTCGCGATCTCCAAGCAGTTCACAAGTTCTCTTGTAGCGAGACTGACAGCAATATGTCAAAAAAGAAGTACGCGACTTTGTCTTTAACCCAGCGAGTTGAAGTGTTGTCGCTCCTGGAAAAAAGTGAAACACAAGTGTCGATTGCACGAAAGTTCGGTGTTGACCCTAGTGTAATTACAAATATTAAAAAATATAAGGAAAATATTCTGGACAATTGGCGAAAAAACTTGAACCCAGACCGGAAGCGTAAAAGAACCGGAAAAGCTGAAGACGTAGAAGAAGCTTTGCTCAGATGGTTTAGTCAAGCACGTAGCAGACAGTTACCCGTCAACGGTCCAAAATATTGTTAAACAGCGTTTAATCACCGACTTTTCTCGAAGAAGTAGTAAAATATGAGTTTTTTTGGTGATTTTAACTGAAGTTTCTTTCCTAGAGTACTATTTATTTAGTATTAAATACAAGCACATAAGGATGTAGTATTTTTTCACTCTATTGGTAAATCTATATGTTGTAAACCGTCACCTCGGATAACCCCAATGCCCTCTTAAAGACAAGACTGCTGGTCTGTCCCGGGCCCTTGCAATTAAGCGGGTTCCACTGTACTATCAAAATTCCTCTTTTTAAATGTTCATTCTTATTTTTAACTTGTTGAAAATAACTTCAAAGAAAATAAAAACGGACTCCAACAGCCAAGCTCTCGTAGTTCCAAACACGATACTATTGCGCAGGTTTCAACACGTAACAGCGCGCATTTCATTCTTGCCTACTCTTCGTAACGGGCGCGTTTTGTGCTCACCAGCCACGTATTATCTCTCGTTCTCGCCAGGTGGCACTAGCTCCCGGCTTCCGTCGCCAACCTTAACTCGATTCAACGGTTGAAACAAAGTTTGTACTAAGCAACAGAGCCTTTGTTAGGCTTAAACCAACGTCAGCCTGAACTGCGTAAACTTCACTTCCATCTCCTACATAAAAACGCGCCCTAAATCAAGTGACAAACGCGACGCATCCCTGTAACCAAACACCCATTCTTCTCCTATATCTTAGCGCTCATAAGTTTCTCCATTCAATCTTCCTTCTAACAGTCCTATACGCTGCGAGCTGGCTTCTTATTTTCCCTCTTACTCCAACTACGGGGAAATCTCGTCCAAATCTCCCGACCGACACAAAAAGCCTGCCAGTGCAAAAGCGGCTCGGAACTATTCAAAACTTGTACACGACAAGGGGGATTCTCTGTAAAGCCAAAGAGATTGAAGAACGAGACAAGGGCTTAAATTGGAGGGAGGTGAATAAGAGGAAAGTTCTGTAGCGAGTCCCCAGCAAAGATAGCGAACACCGGGGATCTATCTATTATGCAAATCGCTCCTTTTTCGCACAGCCACCCCCACCCCGCATTTGGCATGTTACTCCCCTTGCTCATTCCCCTCCTCTTCGCTTCCCTGCAAAATTTGTCTCTACATTTCATTTCTCCAGACTATAGAGTGATGTGCTTCAGCCGTTTTTGTTATGCTAATGAGCCTTGGAGCTCGAAGGGGGGAGCAAAAGAAAAGGTCATCCATCACATCTGCCTTCCTGGTCCCTCGTACTTCTCCCTCTACTGGCTAGATTTTATTTAGTTCATTTGGGGGCCCCTTGGTTTCACACCCCAAGACAATCCCCTCAAAAGTCTCGCATTCCTTTTATTCTCACCCAAACATTTTTTCCCTTTTCTCCCATTTTGAAATATGACATGGACATGCAACTTTTCCGCCTTTCCAAGCAACAGGAAAATGTCACCCACCCCCCCAAACCCTGAAAGAAAAGTGTTCCAAGACACAAGATGTAAGTAAAACAGCTGGTGCATAAAAAATGCAAGCGGAACGGGCGTGGAGCGACGACCGTGGTTCCGGTATCTTTTCTACTCAGAAATTTCCCAAAACTTTTAAAAAGTCTTTTCAGAAATGTTCCAAGAAACAAAGAGGGCTAGAGTTAGTAACCTTTCTCCGTTTCTTGGTGAAGTCCCAGTTACCCAAAGCTTTCCCTTTCAACCGATACCCAAATAGAAAAGAAAAACCCGATGATTCCAGCGACTATTTCCCCCCATATGGCTCCCAATTGCTGGGGTACACGTCTAAAATGGGGGGGAGCAGGGTGGGCTGATTGGTGGCCAATCCATTCGATGCCTTGACAAGTAAACCCTACAACACACACCACTACACACATGGACAGTACTATAGCCCCCCTTTCCATTTACACGTAATGAATTCACCCTGTTACGCGATGGCGGGGATGTTTTTAAAGGTTGTAACTTGTCCCAAAAAAAGGGCTTTAGTGTTCCGGTGTGGTTGCAGCTGCTGTTCCAAGCGTGATCATTGGGACAGCAGTTGGTATGCACCAGGATCGACTCGAGATGGGAAGTAACAAGGACGGGAATTTAACACTCCGCAGACACTAGTCAAGGGGAAAAATAAATAAAAAAGAACACGACAAAACCCACAGTCTAAGCTGGCCCCAAAAAAGGAGAAAAACTATGTGACAGACACAAAAGCGCATTTCTGCCTGAGCGACTCTTTAACAAGCGCATCGTCTCTCTAATGCCCGCATCCACTCTTCACAAATCCACCGAATACGGGAAATAATCCGAGAGAGGCTCTTATCGTTTTCCATGTGTCTGACCTTATCTATTCATTAGCCCCATGCATAGTTAAGAAGCCAAGGATCCTCAAAAACCTCGCCAAGAGCTTTACAACTTCCCCAAGCCGACAAATCAAATATAAAAGCCTCCTCAATTTCCCAGGGAACCTTTTTTTACCCGAAAACATCATTAATCTCCCTACGTTCCATCAAGTTACAATCCCCCCCCCCCCCAACAGAAAAAATAAAACAGAAAATCCCAACAAGAAATGAAAACTAACCCAATCGAATACCAGAAACTGACGTGAATAAAACGTGTCGACATTCATCTCAATATTAGTCAGTTTGTGGTTGTCGCCCTGAATTGGTTCTGTCAATCACCCTGGATCACCCCCCCCCCTGTCCAAGAATGGCTGGGTAACACAAGCCTGACCCCAAAGTTTATGGAGGTTACCCAATACACCAGAAACCCAAAAGTTTTCCTATTTGGACCCAGTGACAACCATATTTTAAGGCACGCGGAACTGCTTTCCTCCTTCTCTCCCTGACTGCCATCAGTTTCCGTAGGCGGTTACGCCACATCATTTCTAATGGGTTGCACTGGGGACCCAATCCCTTCAGGGTGCCAGGTGTTGCGAGTATGGCGCATTGAAATTACCTTATTCATCTCGTCTTGCATGGCCTTCAACACCACTCCATACTCAATGCAAATGTTGTACCGTTTTCAAGGTGAGACAAATCCTATCACCTGTGCGCGTAACGCACTCCCTAACTACCACAACACTAAACACACAAACCTGTCCCAACAATAAAAAATAATAATACTTTTTTCCGAGACAAAAAGAAAATGAGCGGGCTAACCCTTCCCCCACGCCTTTCACGCTCAGCTTCTTTTATTAGTATTATTTTACTATTACTATCAGGATGTTTTGTGTGTAATTTTTTCTGTCATTTTTCTTTTTTGGTTTTACTGGCGGTTTTTGGCATAAGAACTCGGGACCCTCGACAGTTTCAACTTTCAATCCATAAACGAAACTTTCTGACTGCTACAAAAGTGACATCCGGAGGAAGGGGGAGATTTTTACTTACTCCGGCTTATTACCAAAAACGACTTGAAGCACATCAACTGCAAGACCTC